>LOJH01066012.1:0-13250 GCA_001685095.1 Ellobius talpinus | reverse complement strand
CTGGTTTCTCCCTAACGCTATAATGGCTCCCTCTGTCAAGATATCTCTTCCCTTGCTCTCCCACTCCATCCCTCCCTCAACTTAGCCATGTTCCCTCATGCTCCCATGTTTTCATCCGCCATCCCCTCCCTTCTACTCCCCTTCTCAGTTTACCTGGGAGATCTTAACTATTTCCCTTTCTTGTGGCCCTCCGTAGGTGTCCCTCTCAGGGTCCTCCTTGTTACCTGGCTTCTCTGGGGTTGTGGATTTGTAGCCTGTTTATCCTTTGCTTTACATCTAGTAGACAGAAACCATTTTAAACAAGGAAACATTCATTGTAGTTCATAGTTTTAGGAGTTTCAGGCAAGCTGGCTGGTCAGCTCCACTCTTTCTGGACATGCAGTGAGGTCAAGCATGTGAACATCATGACAAAAGGCATGAAGAACAGAATTGCTTTTGGTGGCTGGAAAGCAGGGGGAGGAGCAACAGGAAGGGCCAAGGGACAAGACTGACTCCCCCAAGGCACATGCTCAGTGAACCACTTCCTCCAAACAGGCTCTAAGTTCTTCAGTCCCACAAGGGCCTAACAGTTAATGTCCCTACCTAATGATGGAGTCAAATGTTGACAGATCAGAGCACGCCTGTTCTCATTGTCTGAAATTCCCTCACAGACACACTTGCTAATCTTCTGCATCTAGTAAGACAATCCACTGGACAATCATACTTCTCCATCTCAGAGGGTACCCATGAGAAGCTGGTAGGTTAGGCCATTGTTCAGTGTAGAATGTCCGTCCTCAAGAACTGTCGTATAATGCCCTTTGATCTTTGTCTCTGGCCCAAGGCCCTTCAGTAGATCCCCATTGCTGATCACATCTGGTCTACACTCCTTTCTCAGCCTGAGTGCCTCCCTGTAGTCACCCTGCATCTCTGAGCCCTCTCTCTCCCCTCTTTCCTTCAGCCGGGTTGTGGGTCTGTGCTTGCTGCATATCTGAGAACAAGTTCCTCCTGCTGCTTTGCTTTCCAAAGCCATTTCTCCACAGCCCACACCTGTCTTCATGCTTGTGGGGGGATTGAGTTGGCATTGTTGGCGCACTCTCTGTCTTCTGTTAAAGTCCTACTGTGGCTGTATCATCACAGCAGTAAAGCAGGTATTGACCTAAGTCACTTTAAGGCTGTACAATCTTTGCTGAGAGAAGGAGGGACCGGCTTTGTATTTCACAAACATTCTCTGTATGATAAACATGCATACTGCAGGTTGAATTTGAACAAAGGAAAGCCTTTGTAGGTATGATTTTGAGTTCTTGCCTTTACATGAGGTCCTAGGTTCTGCACTTTGCACTTCAAAACAAGAAAAACCAACTGGGTAAGCAGACACCCTGCTGAGGTATGAAGTCAGCCAGCAGACGTCTGTAGAGCATCATAGTCACACATCAAATTCACATGGTTGAATTCTTGTTCTTGAGTGTGTTTTTACGCCTTGGACTACATAGAAGGCTAGGTAAGAAATACCTGTTGCATGAGCCAAAGAGTAAAGGAATGAATGTGTGCATACCACAAATGGGCAACTGGATGATGAATACACTGCTTTTAGGTTCAGTTGATGATTGTTCCCTTGGTATTATCAACTGAATATGTGTCAATATAAAGTATTCAAGTTTAAATAATTTCCCATTTTCCTAAATGAAGAATTAAAAAAAAAGTATCAAGCCATCTTGAATGTTCAATTGTTTAGGAATAAGTAGAATACCCAAATATCCACTCTCAACATTTAGCTGTTTTCATTATGCATATTAAAACACATAAAATCATACAAAAAAGTGTCATATATTGTGGGTTGTGAAATTATATACTTTATTTTTAATTCTAGATTCACTACTTCCCAGCATGCATGCCAACTTGAGTAAGATGACTTTCAGCTTCTTCGTCTCCAAATTGAGCATGACAAGACCTTCTTTGTAAGGTAGCTTTAAAGTTAACAAGGAATTCAAATAAATTGCAGAACCATACCCTAATTCAAGTCAGCTACTCTTGTTTCTGTGCTTGTGCGCATTCACATTTATGTTTCCTCTATGAACAGATGGATTCCTACATATTTATCCTAAAATGACAATGCTTATTCTATATAATTGGGCTTAAAGATAATTTTAAGGTTGTCTTTGTACCATATGTGTGCTTAGTGTGTGCGTGTAAATATATATTTCAAACTTTGAATATGTATCTCTCACACACATGGTAAAGCAAAGTAATGTCTTTTTCCACAGAAACGTTAGGGTATTAGCAAAATTCCTTTTGAACTAAAAATGCAAAATTTAAATTTTTATAATGTATTTATATCTTCTTTGCTTTGGTCAGGTGGCTGACCAAAATAGTTGCTGAAAAGCACAAAGCACAAATCTGAAATATTCAGGTCAATATCTTATTTTTCCAGCATGAAATATCTATAAATGTGTGAAAAGATCAAATTATCCAAAAGTGCATTTCTCATAATCCTTATGATATACATAAAAGCAGGTTGTGCATCAAAAATGTGCATGTAATTAAAACAGTGAGCAGGGAATCTGATTTAACCCTCAAGAATGTTGCTCTTTTGTCATGTGTCATCATGGAAGAGAGAACCGGAACAAGAGAGGGGGCTGTTGTGATGAAGCTGCTTTATTGCAATTCCCAAGTTATGTTTTTGCATCTCTAGGGTTCTATTTCGAGATATTCATTAAGCAAATCTAACTTTGCCTCACATTCCAAAGTGGCCTCGGATGACTTTTCTTATAGGATTCCCCTTTCTAAAGTATTTCTGTTGTTACACCCAGAATAGACCACTCCTTACACCACCTTATGAGTAAGGACCACAGGTAGATGTATTTGATTATTAAAGATCATGGTGGATGGCCCCTGGTCGTGTGCAACATTTCATTTGTTTCAGACCAAGACAATTATTTTAACTACCCACATCAGAGGTCAGGATGATGATATTATGAATGTCAAATTTATTTATTTGACTCCATCTGAAATAAGACACATAAACCTACAAATTAGCAAATGATGCCTGAGACTTTCTTCACCACCTGGAAAATTTGCAAAGATGTGCTGGTGTCCTAGATGGGTGAGAGGGAGAGAAGTGTCCCATACAATTCATCCTGTAGTGAGATTTCCCAAGGGAATGAGGGAGGGAGCACCTGCTAGAATGTGTCTAGCATATCAAAGCTCAAGGAGCAAGGACTGGAGACCAGCCATCACTGCCTACTTGG
Source organism: Ellobius talpinus (assembly GCA_001685095.1). Classification (NCBI taxonomy): domain Eukaryota; kingdom Metazoa; phylum Chordata; class Mammalia; order Rodentia; family Cricetidae; genus Ellobius; species Ellobius talpinus. The sequence continues at coordinate 10,026 of LOJH01066012.1, read as the reverse complement.
CAGGATATGACTTCACCAGTTGAACTCCTTTATGGCTAGGAACTGGATACCAGACTACATGCCAGTTAATTTATACTGGCCGATTGGTTCTATTGAGAAAAATTAGATTTCCTAATTGAACCATAGGGTTATGATATAACATACAGTATCCCCCAAGAGAAAGTTGACTTTTAGGTAGATAATGAATATTCCTTTAGCGTATGTTTTTCATAAATATTATATTGGGCATGCAAATATTTTTAAATGGCTGTTTTCAAGTTTAACCAGACATTGTGGATTCTCATTTGTCAGCCATATGAATCATTAATGAACACACTGTCTGATGACTTACTGAAGAGAGAAATGGCAATGAAGCCATCCCACACATACAGAGCTCCTCACCCTTCCACATCCACAATAGAATGCAGAATACCACAGACATAAGTTACATAGGAACTACATTTAGGTCTCATTTCTTTCTCACAGCCAGGAGTCAGCGCTGACTAAACAATATTGCAAAGATATTTTGGAAAACAAAGTACAGCCTAGAAGAATTATTAACCAGATACAAATCTCAAGAGCTGTAAGCCAACCTGGGAAGCCATAATAAGCTTCTGAAAACGAGTAGGTTACAAGTCTTTAAAAAGGTAAGGATGCTCCTAAGCTAAGTTATATGAAATTTGCATGTTTGTGAGTAAACAGTGGCATCTTTAGTGCTTCAGCATGGTATACAAAACTTCTCAAAAGAATGCAAGCAACTGCTTCCCTCAAAATAACTTTCCCCCAAGAAACTCTGGGAAAGCTTCTCATGGCTTTCTCTGTATTCTCACCATGCCTTGGAATTTGCATGCGTGACCCAAAATAACCAGTTATGAAGTTCTAAAATCAGAGTTGCATATGTAGAGATTTAAAACACAAGCATTCAAATGAAAAACCATGATGTGTGGAATGAAGACACTGTAACCTGAAAAGACAAAACTTCTGAAGTAGCAGGAAGAAGTCTCCTAAAATCAAGGAGGAAAAAGATGCAAGAAAGCATAAAAGGAAGGACATGAGCGAACACGAGCAGGTCAGATGGGCAGACACATGAAGGACAACACGGATGGACATGAGCAGGTCACATGGGCGGACACGAGTGTAGCATTTTCAAATTGATCAGAGAATGATGAACGCCTTCTGAAAAATCTAGGTCAAGGTTAGGCACATGCTCAGTGAGTTCTCCTCTCCCTCTCCTTCCCTTCCCCATCTTTCTCACAAAGGCCTTGAAAGGAAAGCTTAAACATTCACAGTAAGTTTCTAGACCATCTTCTTTGAACCTGTATTCTCTGAAGCAAGTGTGAAGTCTTTGCACAACTGCCAAATAACGTGAGACAACTTCCTAAGAGAAATTAATAAGCAACCTGCTATAACGTTGAAAGAAAATTTGTGGAATCAAAACAAACTTGTGCAAATCTGAAGGAGCCAGGGACTGAACTGTTGACATGTCCTCAGAGTGCTCACCTGCCTGTCCCATCTCGGGTTTCTAAATGGCAGCTGGGAGGAAGCCAGGCTCTGGCCACCAGTCCTGTGATCCATGGTGGAACTGGTTCTGCAGCTCAGGTGTACCTAACTCTTCACCTCCAGCAGAACGTATTAGACCTCACAATCTAGAAGACTCTCCACAAACCAGATTTTACTTTCTGGTTGCTGAAATGCCCATTCCCAGGAAAGGATGCATTCTGGGAGCATTGGGGTGGTCAAGCATTCTATATTTCTCCAACACAATAACTCTTGAACCACAGGGCTACCTCAAGTTTCCCTACTGCCCATAATCCAAAGGAAAGAAATAGCAATACAGTGGGGTGGAGGATTATTCTTATCCGTGTGAAAGAAAAAACTAAAACACGCACACACACACCAACAACAAAACATTGGAGTTATTAGGAGGAAAAGACTCAGTGGTGCTATTGAGGGGTGTGTGTGTGTGTGTGCAATCTGCCTTCATAGTGGGGTGTGGCATTTGTATACTCACATCCTCTAAGCTCGAATGAAGGTTTTTCTGTCTATATGAAGAACCAGTGGAAAGCCTCAGAGCTAGAGCTGTGTAGCTGTCTCCTTCCAAAAGGTTTACCAGAACAGATGGCAAGCCAGCCAAAGATAGAGATAAGCTTGGTGGCAAAGAAAGGGGACGTGATTACCGGAGCTACTTGCAGCTCTCACACAAGCCAGCATTTCCTGTGCTAACCCTGCCTTCCTCCAGACTCTTTGCAAATCCTCTGGGTGGATGAGGGATGTGAGCAAGGACCATGCACAGAATCTTGATGGAAATGTGTTTTTCTGATTTGTGTACACTCTTAGTGTAAAGTACCGAATGCTACTTATGGCCAGTTTGAACACTCTTCCCCTAGAAATTTGCAAGTTGAGCTTAGAAGTTCATAGAATGATCCACTTGAAGCAGAGAAAGCAGCAGTCAGTGGACAGGGTGGGGCTCAGCGGCTAGCATGGGCTTCTAGGATTCTTCAGACATGTGATGAGGTGCAGAGCCAGCAAGAGCTGCCTTTACAGACCATTTGACGGGCGATGGGCTGTTTGTGGCTGTCTTTTTGTGACATCAGCACTGTTTTGTGCTGGGTCCTATTCTCAGTCCAGGGAACTGAGGGTTAGCGACTTACTCAAGGCTACTTAATAAATAGTTGAACTCCAGTTTCCTTTTACTATGTGAAAATGATCACCCTTTTTCTAGCACGATTAATAAAAGCCCAGAGACAGAAATTGGGGTTTAACCTGAAGGTCAGAAAAGCCAGCCACTGGCTTTTTACCTCTACCTCAGTCCAAAATGGCAATCCTGCCTCCAGGAATCTCAGAGTGAGACTGTGTGTGAGAGCTGTCTCCTCCTGTCTTATATTCCTCTCTAGGGCTGGGCTTAAAGGCGTGCACCACTACTGCCCGGTTTCTATGGCAGACTGGTGTGGCTACTGAGATTAAAGATGTGTGTCGCAAAAGCCTAGTCTGTAAGGCCATTTTACTCTCTGAACTTCAGGCAAGTTTTATTTATTAAAATACAAATGAAATATNCAGAGTGAGACTGTGTGTGAGAGCTGTCTCCTCCTGTCTTATATTCCTCTCTAGGGCTGGGCTTAAAGGCGTGCACCACTACTGCCCGGTTTCTATGGCAGACTGGTGTGGCTACTGAGATTAAAGATGTGTGTCGCAAAAGCCTAGTCTGTAAGGCCATTTTACTCTCTGAACTTCAGGCAAGTTTTATTTATTAAAATACAAATGAAATATCACTACACCCTTTTGGAAATTTGTGGGATCTTAGCACCTGGTTGGTATGGGCTCTACCTGAAAGAACTTGATGCGCTAAGAGTCCCTGGTGTTTATTATTCTGCAGGTGCTTGGTGTGCAACAGTAGGACACGGGCAGATTTGATCCGCATAGCATGATATGAGTTGGATCTTTGTATTTGGGGCTTTATTTGTCTCATCTATTTTACAGCCCTAATTTAAAAGGTAGGCAGCCTTGGAATTCAAAATATTTAAAATAGTGTAGCATTTAACTTTGTATTCAAGGTGACCACATTAACCTTGTGATTTTGCAAAAAAGGGAGCAGTGTTTTCCCAAGATTAAAGATGCCCTTCTAGGGCATTGGTTTTTGGTAAAGTCAATCATTCCTGCCAGTGATTACATGGACACAGGGAGGTTGTGGCGAGTTATATCCAGCAGTTACCTCTTTCTGGGCAAGTTTTGCTTGGTTAGGTGAGATTGGTGAGGAAGACACAGTTTGCCCTGGGGAATGTGGAGAAGTGGGAGCTGGCAGGGGTGGCAAAGTGTAACCTCGCAAATTGGGTCACCAGGGCCATGGAAACAAATGTTGCCTTGAACATTTTATCTCAAGTCCACCTTGAGTTTGTGTCTTTGGTAAGCATGACTCAAGAGAAAAACACTGAAGAACACTGATTAAAATGAAGCATAACTGTTGATAAAGACAAGCGAGAAGATGATCACAGTTTCAAATAATACATAGTCCTCGTTTAGCATCCACACAGATGCTGTGGGGTGCTATCTGCAGGAGCAGGTGCCAGAGGCGGAACCCAGGTGCATTCCGTCCTCTTACTCGAAATACCCCCTTGTCTGAGGCTGTGCATTGGCAATATTTGAAACAGTCACGACAGCATAAACAAATAAAGTCAGACAATTCACAATCCTACCACAGAGGAGCCACTTAAAGCTTAGAATTTCTTAGGAAAAATATCATAGTATAGTTAATATACACCAATACCCAAAACTATAGCACATACCATAATGTGTAGTATAAACCATTTGATGAGAGACAATGTTGTCACTGACCCATCTTAGAGCGCTATGCTGTGTACTGATACCAGGTGCTTTTTCTTACATAAAAAGTCATTCATAAGTACAATGTCAGTGTCACTCCGAGAACTGCAAAGTACTTTAATATATTTAGGGTATGGACTTTATTGGTTGTGATAACATCACAATAACAAAATAATAATTTTCTACTTTTTTGGCTTATTGAGGTTGATATAATAGTCAACAAAAATGTATATATTGGGGATATACATTATGTTTTTTTAAAAGTATTCCTTTCACTTTTTGAAATTGTAATAGCATTTCTCCCCTCCCCTTTCCTGCTTCCAAACCTTCCCACACACCCCCTCTGTTCTTTTTCAAATCCATGACCTCTTTTTTTACACATAAATACTGCCTGCTCAGTCTGTACAACGTTACTTGTGTGTGAATGTTTTCAGGGCTGACCATTTGGTATTGGATAACCAATCAGTGCGCTCTCCCCTTCGGAAGACTCTTTCTCCTACTTCCAGCATTCTGCGGTCGCCTGTAGATCTTTGTGTAGGGCTGAGGCCTCCTGGGGTTTCCCCATCCAGGATACCGTGTCTGTTGTCCCCAATCAGCTCATGCTTAGGCAGTTATGCTGATAAAGCTCTATCAGTGTGGCTTCTGACATTCCTAGGAGATACAGTCTCATAGCCAATTCCCTGGTCCTCCCACTCCTAAAATCTCCCTGCCCCTTCTTCTGCAGTGGTTCCCAAGCCTTAGGTGCTGCAGTCGTATCATAGATATATGCGTTGGGACTGGGCTCCATAACTCAGCATTTTGATTGGTTGTTTTCTGTAATGGTTTCTGTCTGCCCCAAGGAAGTTTCCTTGATGAGAAGTATCTTGTGGGTATGAGGACAAATGTGTAGGATGTAGTTAGGGATCATGCTTTGATACGCATTTTTGACAGTGTGGTCTAGTCAAGCTAATCATCACACCCGTCACTCATATCTTTATTGTTTTGCATATGCTACTTTAGAGCTGCTCTCTTAGGACTCGCCAGCTACCCGTGTATTATTATGAACTACAGTCACCTTGCGTGCCTCAATTCTGGAGGACACTCACACGCTAGAACTGGAAGTGTATGCCATCTGCCCCCTTCCATCACCCCTCTATTCCAACAATGACTCTGTTTTTCCTGTGTTTGCCATTTTAAGGTTCCAGTGAGACGATAATGCATTTGTCTTTCCATGTATGACCTATTGCACTTAGTGTAATGGTCCCCAGGAGGACTCAGGTTGCTACAAATGACACGTGACCCATTTTTACAGGTCAAATAGTGTCCCATTGTGCCACATACCACATGTTCTTTATCCATTCATCCATCCATGGGCATTACGATTGAGTCATTATCCCAATGTATGTCGACGTTCAGATATCTATTTGAGATGGATAGTGCTAGTTTTGGGGTGGGGTACATGCTTGGAAGTGGGGTTGCTGGATCATGTAGGAGTTCTCTTTTAATTTTTGAAGAAACTACATATTGTTTTTGTCATGCAGCTACTAATGTACATCCCCAACAAAATGTGTAAGTGTTCGCTTTCTCCACATCCTCACTTCAACTGTTATCGCTCGACTTTGATGACAGCTCACCTAAGAAATGCACCTATTGTCCCTCTATGTCTGCTGCACCCGCTGCATCCATTGTGTTTTCTGCACCTGCTGCACCTGCTGCAGCTGATGCACCTGTTACCCTACTGTGCCTGCTGTGCCACCACCCTCGGGTCTCTCAGTGTCCTGAAGCTCACCAGACAGGTGAGATTAGGTGACCAGTGAACCCCAGGGATCCGTCAGTCTCTGCCACTCCAGTGTTGAGATTAAAAGTGCTTGCCACCATATCTGGCATCCTGTGTGGGTTCCAGGGATCAAATACAGTCTTTGTGCTTGCAAGGCAAGAACTTTAACTGAGCCACTCTTGCAGGCCCTTTTGTTTGCCTTTTATGACAGGGTGCCATGTAGCTCAGGCTGACCTTGATGTTGCCACATAGTTGAAGGACATCCTTGAACTCTTGTTCCTCCTGCTTCCATCTCCCAAGTGCTAGGAGATTTCAGGCATGGTCCACCATGCCCACCTTTATTTTCTTTTCTGAGGACAATGTTTACTCAGGCTCTTTGCTCATTTATAAACTGAGTTACATACATGGGTTTTACTTTCACTATTGAGTTTTATGAGATCCTTATATATTCTGGATATCAATCCCTTATTAGATAAAAGATTTGCAAACATTGCCCCAATTGTGTGGGTTACCTTTTCATGTTGTTTGTTGTTCTTTTGATTGACTGACATTATCGTTCGGTATAGTTCTACCTATTCATCTTGACTTCTGTTTTTAGTGATTTTGACATCATATCCAAAAGTCCACTGCTTCTCCCAGTATCAGGATTGCCCCACAGTGTTCTTTTCTAGTTATTCTGTGTTCATCTCTTATGCTTACATGTTAATCCATCTCAGTTGGTGTCTGTGGAAAAAGCAAGACATAGAGCCTTTGTTTTCACATGTGTTTATTCTGTTTTGCCAGCACCATTCACTGACAAAGCCCATCTTTGTTCATTTGGGCAGTCTTGGCCCTCCTTGGGAGGATCAGTTAGCTGACTGAATATGTATGGGATGCCTTCCTTCCCATTGCTATATGTGTCTGCACTGTATCATTTAATGACAATATGACAATGGCTTTGTAATGCAATTTGAAATGACAGTGTTGTATTCCCTACTCCTTGTTGTTCAGGATTACATCATCTATTTGGGTTATCTTGTGGTTCCATGCAAAATTGAAAATGATTTCTCCAGCTCTATGAAAAAAAGCTATTGATAGGGAATGTGGATATTTTGGAACATTTCTTTTGATTAAAAGGGTAGGTATTTTCATTTATTTGTTGCTTCTACAATTTTCCAATGAGTGGCTACAGTTGGCAGCAATGCGACACATGGCCTTTTAAATCAGCACGCAAAGCCATGGGTTCCATTGTGCTGCTCCCATCTATCTTTTGCTCTTGTTAACATTCCTCCCCAACATCCTTCCTCCATCCCCTTGTCTCCCTTCCATGGGTTTCTTTTACCCATAATCCTCTTCTGCTTTCATATCATGGATATTGCATTATTCTCTCTGCTCCTCCCCCACTCTAGAGACTTCTTTGCCTGCTTTTTTATTTCATGTCCCAACCTCCCAGTATACACACATTTAAAAAGTCAAGTCTAGGGTCTGCATCAGAGAAAACATTTGATGCTTGTCCTTCTGAGTCTGGATTATTTAATTTACTATAATAATTGCTACTTTTATTTTCCTGCATGTCTCATGTTTCCATTTTTACAGCTAAAAGACATTCCATTGTATATATGTGCATTTTCTCCTTTCGTCTCTTGATGGACATCTAGGCTGTTTCCATTTTTTGGATATCGCGAATTATACAGCTATTAACATGGTCCATATGATTATTTCCTAATTGGCATTTTAATGTGTTGTGTTTGCTTGCACATTTGCATGTGTGTGCCGGGGTACTAGCAGACTATGAATAGCATGGGTGTGGAGGTCAGAGGACAATTTCTGGGGGGCTGAGTCCGTCCTTGCACAGTATGAGTCCCAGGTAGACCCCAACCCCTCAGGTTTGGCAACAAGTACCTTTACCCCCTGAGCCAATTCGCCAGTCCTACAACTAGAATTGTTATTTATTTGTTTATTCTATCATTTTATGTGTGTATGAGTGTTTTGCCTGCATGTATGTATGTGCTTCATGTGTGTGTCCAGTGCCTGCAAGGGTCAGGGGGAGGCTTTAGATACCCTTGGAACGGAGTTACTGATGATTGCAAGCCGTCATGTGGGGGCTGTCAACAGACCCTGTGTTCTCTGTGAGAGAGCACGTGCTGTGCTCCTCACCTCTAAGCCACCTCTCCGGTCCCTAAAATTAGATCTTTAAAGTACTAAAGTATAATTTTTTGAGAAATGACTTTACTGTCTTTTCCCTGCCAAATAGTGCAGAAAAGCAGAAATTATGTCGCAGTGACTGTAACATTGATGGGGAAACAGTGCTTTTTTAACAACCATTGCTTTGGCTCTGCAGAAATCAGCCCTTCCCTGCAACTCACCCAGACCAGGGAATCACTAGCAAGCCAGTGGTGGTGCCTGCCTATCTACCTAAGAAACCATTTTTGCACAAATGTGGTACCTAAAGAGCAGGGCAGGATGCTGCCCTTGCTGGACCCCAGGAAGCATCCTCCCATTCTTCCTGCCATCATAAAAGCTCTTTCAGGTGATGCACAGATGTCAATGATGTTTCCCCTGAAGCTACAATTTCCCAAGGGCTCTGATGCTAGCTCAGAGGCCACTGGAGGCCACAAACCAGACTTTGCTGCCTCCTATTCCCTTGTTGTTCCTGGTTTCAACAGTGCTGATAATGTCCCTGCGGGCTTAGGAGGAACTTTGGCATCAGCTGCTCTCAGGATGTCGCTGTTCTATACCGTGCAGTCCGGTGGACTTAAGGGACAGAGTTGGAGTCTCTAGGTTCCCAAGGACACTCAGAGTTAGCACTCTGCTATCCATGAATCAGCATGACCGAAAGGTTTGGAGGCTCTGCTGCCTCTTCTGCAAGATTCCAAACCCAAGCTCTTGCTAAAGAGAGGAGGAGGAGCCATCAAAGTGGCAAGGAAGATAAAAGCATGGCTGTGTAAGCCTGCCTACCTGAGTTCAATCTCTGAAACCCATAGTGAACGGAGTCAACCAACTCCCAAGAGTGCTTCTCTGAATATGGCATACATGTGCCCTGGAGGTGCCAGCACCCCCTCCCCAATAATAATATATATAAATAAAATAAGCTTAGGCTAACGAAAAGAAGGAAAATTAATATGCCTAGGAGAAGACACTGCTGCTAATCCAAGGGTAAGTGTCTTGCAAGTCCCCATTCCCTTACTGTACGTATGTGCAGATGGTGCTGATAGGAACTAAGTATAAGTAGCACTGCCTATAGCAGCTACAGCAGCAGAGATGATTGACAGGTCTCTTGCGCTACACAGGGCACTGTTGTTTGCTTTCCCCATTAACTCATTTCTTTCTTGTGCATTCTGGTGAGATGAACACTATTCTTGCCTTCCTTCTGCAGATAGTAAAACTGAGGCATCCAGGGGTCCAATAACTTATCCCAGGTCCCAGAGCAGGGCAGTGGCTGCTGGCAAGGGAAGGGGTGAGAACTGGTAGAGGAAGCAGAATTGCCAAGAACCCAGCCTCAAATGTTACAGTGACAGCTTTTCAACAAGCCATCCTCAGGCTGCTTTTTCATTGCTTAGTGACAAAGGAAAGGGCACAGCAACCCAGGCTTGTAACTGTGAGGACAGTGATGGACCAGCCAATGGGAAGGGAGCTTTTAGTTGGCCCGAAGCTGAACTGCAGACTTGTGATAGAAAATGAAATTTGCTTCACCCCTTCTCAAACAAATATCCTGAAGTCTGCATCACTCCGAGCAGTCTTTGAGCAAAGGTTAAGGTCAACAATGGAGAATGTGAAATGGAGAGTCCTGGTGTTCACACTCAGGAGCTCAGGTCACCCTGATTCCATCTCGAGCTGCAGTAAAAGACACAAGTCATAAAGACTGACATTGGATCTTTGCTATTTTCCCAGGCTGGCCACCTTGCCCTTATGAAGTGCACTTTTATTTAAGTCATTTCTGAACTGTTTTCCTTCCTTCCTTCCTTCCTTCCTTCCTTCCTTCCTTCCTTCCTTCC
>LOJH01066010.1:0-10397 GCA_001685095.1 Ellobius talpinus | reverse complement strand
TGTGTGTATGTGTGTATATGTGTGTGTATGTGTGTGTTGTATGTGTGTATGGAGTGTCATCCTCTATCTCTCTCCACCTTCATTTTTTGACAGTAGGCTTTTCACAGAAATTTGAGCTTATCAACTTAGCCTTGACTCCCTGGCCAGCGAGCTCCAGGGTCCACTCATCTCTTCTCTCTGACCCACTCAGCACTGAGACTACAGATGCGCACGCCACACCTTGCTCCTCAGTAAGTGCTGGGGACCCTAGCCCAGCTGGCGCTGATTGCTCAGCAAGCACATCTCGTTTTGCTGAAGGAATGAGGGCTCACATCACGGTCCTTGGAAGACAGGGCCAGGGCCATCTTGGCCTTTAGCTTCTCAGAAGAAGATGCTCACCAAGCCTGTCTGCTCACCCTCCCCTCTCACCCTGCTACATCCAGCCTAGAGTTCTTGCTTCCCCTTAAGGCAATCTGCTCACTCCCTCACAAGGACAGGACTTTGGTCTGTTTTGTTAATAGCGACCTTCACAAAGACCAAGGTAGGACTGGCTGGAGAAACCTCAATATACATTTAAAATGAAAAGTCCGACCTCCTCAACTAGTTTTCCTAAAGAAAGATGTAGGCTATGCCATAAATTTTGCCACAGGGTTGAGAATATACACACACACCCTTTTTTCTATATTTCTATATTTCTCCAAGATCCTCATTTTTGCCATCTGTGAAATGAGCCCTTGTTCCCTTCCAGACCCACAGTACTAGAGACAACAGGAACCCCCCACTTCCACTCCCACCCCTGTGTCTTTCTTTCACACCACAGGGAGATAAGACTCAGTCACCACATGGCCTGTCTTCTTCCTTTGGCCCCTCCTCCCTCTGATTCCATTATTCCTCCTCCCCCATTGGACCAGGGAATGCTGAGATGTCAAGGGCCCACACAGCCTCTTCCATACATTTCTGAATCTCCACGACCTCGCTGGGGTAAAGCTCCACCTCCAGACGTCCATCAGCCTGGTTCTTATCCAGCCATCGGTTGGCAGGGAAGGTGTACTGCTTGCCTTGGCGGGGCACACGGATCTGGACGCTACCCAGGAACCAGCCTGCATGCATGCCTGTGCTGTCGTGCCCGATCACCAGCCTGTTGATCTGGAAGGAAACTCCAGAAGGGTGTGTGAACAGCAGTGTGCACGAATATTCAAACCTCCGCCTCCATCTCTCTGAAAAATCTCTCCCCAACTGGGACCTCCGGTGCCTTGGGAAAGGCTCTGATCAGGCCTGTCCTGGCAATCAGGAACCGCCTACCCAGGTGGTCCTTTCCTGCTCAGAGGCTCCACCCCCTCCTCCTCAGCTGTGCTCAATTTCAAGGTCAGCTGTGAGAAGCAAGTAGGGTGTAGAGCTGGCAAGAGCTGTGGAATCTGTTAGGTCCTTTAAAATGAGACTGTGGCTGCAGGAGCCGTGAACTGCTCAGCACGTCTAACAGCTGCTGCTGCTGCTTTTCTTCGGCTTGATTTGAAGTATTGCTGTATTGTGCGCATTTCTGCACTGCTTCCTTGTCATTCACTTCCTGGAGGTGGCAGAATTTGTGGACAACCTCTCCTGACACGGTGGTTCTTTATCTAACCCTCCTCTTACTCTTGGACCCAAGGACCATTGTTCTCCATTAACCCTCTGTAGTCACTTGCTTTGTTATTTGACACGGCCACATCTTTGCCTGTAGGCAAAGGCATGAGAGCTCAGATGGCCCCATCATCGTCCTTATGTACCTTTGGTTTCTCGGGGCTTAAGAGTTCTCATTTTTGTGGAAATGCTGTATACGGGTTAATTTTCACATTAGATGGGATTAGCAGATGGCCTCTAAGAACTCTTCCAGGCCTGACTTCTCTGTAATGGTTTGGGGTGGAGGGTAACACTACCTACACCTGGTGCCCAAAGTCCACATTTAGAAAATCAACCACCCAAGCCCTGGTTTTTGCTTTCACGCATACTAAGGGTCCCTTTGCAGCTGTGGATGAAATGCTGTCACAGCTGTCACAGTTAATCTATGGAGCACAGGCCCCTGACATTGCTAGGAGAAAACCAGTTCAGTTTATAAAGCCTGGGAGCACTCCGAATGCCCGACTAGGCAGAGGAGAGCGCCAGTGTTTCTCTGTGCTGCTGGGACTGCCACAGTTCCAGGGAGAGAATAAAGAGTTACGACAAGGGCAGTTGTCTGTTGTCGGACATGACTGGAAGCTCCCAAAAGACAAAGACTGTCACTCACTTCTACATCCCTTTGGGCGGGAGGTGGAACAGTTGTTTAGCAGTATATACTGAGCCCTGACTATAAGCATGTGGGTATTCTCAACATATTCAGTACTATTAATAATCCCCATGGCATCTCCATCATTGGGAATGAGACAACTGATGAAGACAAGGTTAAATAACCTGCGCATGGCAAGTCAGTGGAAACGGTAGGCACCCAAGCTCTTGGCCACACTATTCACTGAGGGAGTTTCACCAACATGAAAAGTCTCCATGGCCTTCTACTGTCAATCCCCTCCCCCTCCCCTCAAAAATCCTTCAGTAAAGGGAACCAAATCGTCATTTCACAATTATTGATTTGACTTAAAAATTTAAATACATTAGAAGTTCATTAACCTCAAGGGGTAAATGACTGCCACAAGAATGCAGATTGATGAGGTTGCTCATCATGTGACACTTGGAGAAGCACACTCAAATCTGGAATTTGGAAATATTGTCATCCCTTCCCTTTGGTTCTCCCTCCTCTCTTTTCCCTCCCTGAATCCAGGGTCCCCTTCTCCAGCATTCATGCTCCATCTATAATCCTGGAACACAGGTAAAAAGGTTGGGGGTAAAGTTACTAAAAATGTGTATTACAGCCTCAAAGATGTTCTAAAAGCATAATTACTTATTTACCTGCAGTTGCTCTGGCCCTGGGAGAAACTAAATACCTCACTAGTAACCTCTAAGTGGGCAGTTCTTTTCCTTCAAAATGGTCTCGCCCATGTGCGCATCAGTGCAGATGTGAACATGACCGTGGACACACATGGGCCAATGTAGGAACATGGTGAGATAATGTCACCTGGTTCTGGGACAAATACTTACAGTCCCAATGTTCAGGGTCTCCAGTGTGAACTCATCTACTCGGCCACGTTCAAAATAGTCTTTGAGGTTGTTGTCGGAGACAAGCAGAACTTGCTTGATGGTGTCAGATTTTTCTCCATAGAGCTTGATGTACACCTTAGAATCTGTGCTGGCCCCAGAGACATTCCCGGTCTTCACACTGATGTGATAGCGGAAGTCTAAGCATGCCAAGCAGAGAGAGACAGGAAGTTAGCGCAGGTCTTACAACAAGGAGTGAGGTGTTGGAAAGGAGGGACAGACAATCTTCAGCCAGGGAAAACCCAGGCTAGGAGTCAGGACACTGGAGCCTGGAGTCCTGATCCTACAACTAGTAGTAGGGGCTCCCTCCATCTCTGTGGAGCCCCCTCATCTATGAAACCAGGGCCCTGCCTCTTCCTATTCTGTAAGAGGTGAAGGTGCTGAGAGTAGTAAGTTTTAAACAAAAACACCCACACTCCAGAGACTCAAAGCATTCCCCAGAAATGCCCTATCCAGCTTCTGATGGGTAAGGAACTGGTGCCAAAGGCACCGGAGCATCCCAGTACTTACAATGTTGGGCACACATTCTATGCTATTATTACTAAGTACTCTCCTCCCAACCTTACAGGCAAGGGATGTAGAGCTCAGAAGGTCAGGTGCCTGCCATGAGACGGCGACTATAAATTCACCATCCAGGAGTAAATTCTTGGTATGTATTTAAAGCTGCTCCCTCCCCTAATAGGATACCATGCAACGCTATCCCATCTTATAACCCAGAAATCTCTGCACCAGCCTGTGTGCAGAGATAAAGAACACCAGAGGGCAGGATAAGTTGTGGGTTAACACCAGCCAAGTTTTAGTTGCCCAGGCAGGTTCCAGGGTGTGTTTCTTAGACAAAGAAGAGAGAGTTCAAGGCCTGTCACTCATTGCTCCTTCAGGGTTTTCCTACTGGAACATAGTCTGGAGAAAGTAAGCTGAGCCCTCATGCCTGGGCCCATCTGCAGCCACCTGTCAGCTCAGCTCTACCAGGGACATCTACAGGCACTGGGAGAAACAGATCACTTTGCTGCTTAAAGACCAGCAGGAAGCAGAAGCCGTCTTCTCCAGCTAGGAGAGCAGAAGGGTGGGTTCTCTGTCTACATGGTGAAATGAGAGCCTGCTGGGGTGGGAAGAACAGCAATCTAAGGCAGAGACATTCTGGAGACTGATCCTGGTTCCATCAGCAACTGCAGGCCTGAGTGTCCCCTTATCACAAACATGGGTGACTTCTCTTGAGCTCCTTTCCAGTGCTTAGGCTATGTGATGCTGGGCGCTACACTAGACATTCTGGTTCAACTGTGTGATCTGACCTTAGAAAAGGTAAGTATTAGTGTCTATGTCTTCCAGGCTTGGTTTCCCCATCTGACAAAAGGACAACGTTAGCTCTGCCTCTTTTCAGGGTTATGGCAGGGCTCAGATGAGTGACACCTGGGAAACATGGAGTGTTGCATTATTGGGCTCTGGGGTGTCTGGAGGTGTGTCTCTTTTAAACATTATCCAAAGCATACGCTCAGACCATAGCATCTGAGCATGTATCACTAGTAAGGGATACTCCAGGGCTCCAGGACAATGCTCAGCAGTTTGAAAGTCCTCATTCAACAGCCCCTTCAAATGCATTTCTGCTCATAAATCAGGGGTCCCTGTGCTTGGTGCCATTGGCTGGTTTTATTGCTTTTATCACTCTGTTAACCCATATTCAGAGCCTAACACTAAGACCAGGTTTAGACTGGGCGTTCAAGCACTGACACATGAGAAGTTTCCAGACCTCCAGCAATGCCATTTTTACCCACCACCCTATACTGCTTTCATGAAATAAAGTGAAGAAGATGTGTGTCTTTGAAGGTCTAGGTCCTGTTTCGCTGATGAAAGGCAACTGTCATGCCCAGGGGACACCCATTACCTGGCCATTGGGACAACTCACTCTTGAGCGTGGCATTGCTGTCACAGGGTAGCAACTCTCGGACCAGCTGTCCATCATCCTTATCCTTATCCAGCCACCTTGAGAGAAATGGGGTGGGGTGTTAGTTCTTTGAGTGGAACAGACAGACACCCCAACCATCACGGCCCCCATGCTGAGTCATCAGGAGGCCCAGAGTTTTGAGTTCAGCCAAAGAAAGTGGGTCTTTGAGATCTCCTAGCAAAGTATTTCAACCCAGACCAGAGGAAAACTTTCTGGAGAAGGCTGACTGCTGGCTGAGATTGGAAAGATGATAGGATGTGGGCCGGGAAAAGAGAGAGGAGCATCCCAAAGGAAAAATGTATCCTGGGATGGAAGTTCAAGAGTTCCTGAAAGACCCATGAAGATAGAACACAGCAAGTGAGAGACAGAGCTGCTGGTTAATGAGGGTGAACAAGAACAGAGCACAGGAGAGAGCAAGAAGAGAGGAGACCAGGACAGCACAGCTCAGGCTGAAGCAGCCGAGAATATGATCAAGAAGATGGCTAGGCTAAATGAGGTGGGGCTGGGCAAAGGAAGTGCTGTAAGTTTTTAGAGAAAGGGGAAGGGCCTGTGGTAAGGAAGTTGAACGGGAATCTTCAAAGACGGATGAGATTTGACCTCAGGAAAAAGGTAAGTCCATGGTTTTCAGGGCTCAGAGTTGATAGCTATGGCTCAAGATGTCATGCTGAGCAGTGGCTCCAGCCCTCTGTTGGCTGTCCCCCAGAGGAAGACATGGGGAATATCGCCAAGCCTGCGAAACAAGCCTATTGTGCAAGCACGACTTGCGGATGTCCCATAGGCAGGCTAGATTGTAACCCAGGGCCCAATCACCGTTCTCTAGGATCTGGCTTCTTAAACCGTGGAGCATGAACTAGAGAGAGCCATGGAGCTGAATGTGGGAACTGCGGAATTCAGGCAGCAGTAAAGAGGTTCTGATGCGCAACAATCCAAACTTAGTTCAAGAAACAAAGTAAATCCAAGTTGGCCATGCCTGCCTGTGCTATGTGGGTGACTTCACTTGGCTCTGAGAAAGCATGCAGCATGCTTGGTTTTCCTGCACGTGTCGTCACATGTAACACTAATGTAACCTGAAGCTCTTTGGCCTTGATTCACGACTTATGTTATGTTGTGAATTACAGTGTTTTTACATTGTACATGCATTTTTTTCTGCTCTTATACAAACACAAAGTATCATTTTGGAACACAAAGACCTTTAATATTTAATAATTCCTACTGCCATTCCTCAGGAAATGCCAAGTTAGTATATCTCTGTATTTAATTGTGTTAGAATATTTAGTTTTTTTGAAAATTGTTTGAATTTCTGGCTTGAGTTTGACTTAAAAGATTATCAAATAAATGTTGCCTTGGGATTAAGATAGAATTTCCAACAATTTCTGAAATGATCCTAAACATCCTTCTGCCATTTTGTAGTATCTATCCATGCAAAGCAGAGTTATCATCATTGACAGTTAGAAAATCAAGATATTTGATATGTAGCTGGGGGGGTGAGGGGGACTTGGTCCTGTCTCAAGTTGGTATGCCAGAAGACTTTGTTGACTCCCCAAGGAAGGCCTTACCTCCTCTGAGGAGTGGATGGGGGATGGGAAGAGGGAAAATGGGGTGCAGGAGAAGGAGAGAGAGAGGAAGAATGAGGCTTGGTATATAAAATGGAAAGTAAATATTTTTAATTAAAAAACAAAAATCAAGATATCGGTAGATTCTGAAAAATATTGAAGGCACTCTATATCCTGCAGAATCAAATGTTCAGCCAATGTTTAACTTTTTTCTGTAAAATCAATAAACATAGGCACTTCATTAGCAAAATAGCTAACTAATTAAAAATAATTAATTAAAAGAATTAATTATTTTTATTTTTGTCTCTAATAAATGGTAAAACTATTTGTATAACAAAGGGTCATCTTATAACAGATTTCTTTATGATTTATTGACCGTAAATGTTTACTTTGAATAGCCATATTATTGACCTAGACACCCAGGGTCATATACAAATTTCTTGCACAAAAAGGGACCACGAGAGGAAAAACTTTCAGAGCTTTGTGTTAGAGAAATGCAGAGACCAAGACATTTTTGTCTTGGCCACATATCTCCCTCTTTATGGCTTGGTGCTTCTCTTTAAAGCCCATTCCTTCACGCCCCTGAGAGGGCAGAGCTTCCTAAGCCTGTGATGATGCAATATTCAATATTATAATAAGAAATATCTCTTCCATTCTAAGAGACTGGAACTTTTGCTGGCCCTCACAGGCAGGGTTGACAACACACCCTGAGGTCTCTTGAGACTGTGGTCCTATTGTGTACAGCCCATTTGCTTAACTTACCTTTAAGAAAACAATATAGCAACCAACCTTGACTGCCTTGGATTTCCCATTAGATTTTACAACCTAAGCTATGCATAGCTGTAATCTTAAATTATCGGCTCTTCTATGCCACTGACCCAAGAGTAATATATGTGTGTTTATATGTAAGTATGTTATGGTAATTATTTGCTGAAAACAGAAAATGGGCTGGAAGCCACCTTATAAAATGAATACCCACCGCAAACGCCGGAAGTGGCATTTGGATATAGTGTTTGCTTGTAATCTGGGTCAGCTGGTTTAAATGACTCAATCCTTGTACAAATCCCTCATCCCTTCCCCGATGTGATGCTTTCTGTACTGTTCTGTAAAGAGAGTGCAAAGCCCTTTGCTCGGAACATGAAGACACAGAGCCAGGGACAGACAAGTTCACAAGTATCCAGGCAGGTGCAGATTCAAACTCACACAGCAGACAGGGACCACAGAAGACCCCAGGAGAGAGAAGTAAAGAATTCAAACTGGGCTCTCTCTAGGTTAAATTATACCAAGCATTAGCTTTTTCATTTTATTTTTCTTGGTGTTACACCTATGCATTATTGGTGACTTGAGTTTGTCATTAATGCATTCAAAGCAGCACAAGCCTATAAAGGAAGCCAGAGCCTACAGCTCATAAAGAAATCAAGGCACCACCTCCTGCCTGCCCCTTCTGACACAGGGCTCAGGTTTCCTGAACCCCATCCCAGGGCCAATGAGGCAACACCATGCTTTTCTCATCTCTTCTTACTTATTTCATACCCAGATTCCAAGGGCTCCCACTCCCCGGGGATCCTGTTGTCAGTTTGTATTAAGCCAACACTAAAATGCTGTTCATTTATGGAGGCTTTAGGGCTGTGGTTCAGAACACCAGAGAGGTGAAGCAGAGGCCTCAAGACACGAAGATTCTGTTTTGGCAGGGTCACTGACAGCGCCGGCTCAGAAGTTACAAGAGCCTGCAGGAGAGATGGCTGGGATGTGCCTGACCATGGATAGAAGCAGATAGGCCACCGGCCATCAGAAAATCCCACCTGTTGCTCCGTGTCTCCTCCATTTACCTAGCCCCATCCCCTCCCAAGAGGTGAAAGGAAACCATGACACATGCTTTGTTGCTACCCAAATACTTGCAGGTATTAATAGACACAGTTTTAAAAAGCTGTTTCCTTTCAGCTTCAAATGCTCTAACCTAGTTTGCCATGAGGTGTTGCTAAACGGATGTCAGCATGCTGGTAGCTTCATGACTCTTTCCCTGGAGCTCACAGGAGTGTGCACACTACACACACACACACACACACACACACACATCACACACATTTAAAATAGCTCAAAACGATTTTACCCTCCCTACCATGAGAGCCAAACAGCTCGGGTGAAGAATGAATCAGGGTGTTGGCTCAGGCCCCAAGTTTATCTGGCAGTGCCCCCCCCAGGGATTCATACAGGTGAATGAGAGCCACCAGGGTTTCGCAAACACTGAGATTGCTCCTCATTGTAGAATGCCTTGATTGGAAACTTTAGGAATCTCCAGGAGCTGCGGGTTGTGCAAGGAATACTTCAGAAAAATAGTGCAGAAATTTTTCCTTGCTCTTGAAGGAAAAAAAATGAGAACAAAATTGGACACTTTGAAACAGTGTGACCAGACAAGAAATGTGGTCAGACTATTCCAACAGAAATCAAGCCAGGCGGTGGTGGCACGCACCTTTAATCTCAACACTCAGGGAGGCAGAGGCAGGCAGATCTCTGTGAGTTCGAGGCTAGCCTGGTCTCCAGAGCGAGTTCCAGGACATCCAGAGCTACACAAAGGAACCCTGTCTCAAAAAAAAGGAAAAGAGAAAGAATAGAAATGCAACTTGTATCCGTATTTCGTTCTGTATCTGACTAATCCTCTAACAAATCACTTAAATTCAGAATGTGTCAGGGTTTTTAATATTTGTTTTTGTCGTTTTGTTTTGTTTGTTTGTTTTTCATGAGAAAAACCATAATCATGTTAGCACTAGCTGTGCACTGGCGTGCCTCTGTCTGCCAGGGGTGGAGTAGAAATGTGAGACTCAGGTCAATACACCTCCTGTAAGGCCAGCTCTTTCTCTCATCAACTATTAACCTCAACCACTATTTTTCTTGTTGTTCCATGTAACAGGACTGAGTTTTTCTGCAGTACAGCTGGAAGAAGGAAGACAAAGGTGTGTGTACCTGAGGCATGGGAACTCGACATTGTCACTCTCTGGCTGGCCTTCCTCTCTCACCAGCACCCTGTCGAGGTACCAGCCGCTGCCAGAGCCTTTGCCATCGTGTCTGATTCTCACCCGCCTCACCTTCCTCATGGTGACAGACTCGATGGTAAACTCGTCAGCCTTTGGGAAAGAAAAGACAGTGAGGTCGTGTAGATAGCGTCTCTCCTGAGACCCAACACCAGCACACTACAGAAGTTCCAAGGCAGAGCTGAAAGAAAGAGTTGTAATTCTTTCACGGATTCACAAAGCTACTATAGGGAACATAAATAGAAAATACAGGCAACCATAGTCTCCTTACCCCTCCACAAGTGGACCAAAGCCTACCTACAGCCTCCTACTCAGAAGGGCTTCATCAACACAACCTTCAAAAGCCCATCCTTGAGTTAGCTCGGAGTCTTCTGCTTGAATTCTCTCGCGTGCCAAGAAAAGGGTAAATGGAGGAAGGGCGCAGAATCTACAAATCCCTTCCACGTGAACGTCTCCACCAAGCTCACGTCCCTCAAACAATGATCCTTTACTGGGCACCTACTGTGCCTTGTGAACCACATCTGAACCCACACAGTGTATCAGTCCTCCGTAATCTCCACAGTAGCCAGTCCCTTATTTTAGACACAAAGAAAGTGTGGCACAGGAGAGTGAAGTGAATGGTCTAAGGCTGACTTTCCCTAGACCTATTTGGTACTTTCTTCACTGCTTCAGACCCCTTTGACCCAGATTAAATCCACGTGATAGTTGTGGTCACCTAGGGGCATACCTAACACA
>LOJH01066009.1:0-10397 GCA_001685095.1 Ellobius talpinus | reverse complement strand
CTGTGTTGGTGGTGGCTGTGTTGGTGGTGGCTGTGTTGGTGGTGGCTGTGTTGGTGGTGGTAGAAGCTTAGGTGGAGATGGGGGGCGGTTAGAATAAGCACTAAGGCCTGTGCACATGCTGAGGGATGAGGGTTACATGACCTCTGTAAAGAAACTCATCCATCAGGAGTCTACCTTGTGATAGCATTTGCCCCCTCAGGAGGATATTGCCCCCATGGACCAGTCATTTCTTAGAAGTCCAACGTCTAAACATTTGCGTGTGGAAAGGGCAAAGAGTCTTTGCCTGTTTTTCTTCTTCTTCTCTTCGCCTGGGGCTGAGACTTTAGGGAGGACCTCTTTTTAGTTTTTCAAGACAGGGTTTCTCTGTGTAACTTTGGTGCCTGTCCTAGAACTTGCTCTGTAGATCAGGCTGACCTTGAACTTACAGAGATTCACCTGTCTCTGCCTCCTGAGTGCTGGGATTAAAGGCGTGCACCACCACTGCCTGGCTAATTCTTATGTATGTATATAGTTCTATCATTTACTAACCATGGGATAAAAATTTCATACAAATGACATGGATGCGAATGTTTATTTTTATATACAGAATTAGATCTTGACTGAATGTTTGGTGCTAAGGGATATATGGAACTTCTTCAGTGTTTTTTGGCATGGCTAGATATTTCGATTTATATACTCACCAGTGCTGAGATGGTCACATATAATACATACATAGTACAAAATGGCAGATGAATGTTTAGGGTCATTGAAATGGTTAGGAATTTTGTCCTAATGCCAAGCCCAAATTCACTTAATGTTTTCTTTTGTGAAACTCAAAGTCTGCAACTCAGACAGCAATTTTTGGGCTCGCCCTGTTTTCATTAATGAAATTTCTTTTCAAATAGTACTTTTTTGGGAAGATTTACATTTCTATTTTATGTATATGAGTGTTTGCCTGCATTTATGTATATGTACTGCCAGCATGCTTGGTACCCACAGAGGCCAGAAGAGGGCATAAGATCCCTTGGGATTGGAGTTACAGATGGTTGTGAGCTGCTCAATGTTGGTTATGGTACTTGACATCTGAGCCATATCTCCAGCCACCACAAAAGCCTTTTCTAAAGTCACACATCCTAAACAATATAATCCACTACACTACACTAACTTGATACTTGCATGCTGAGGAGCTGACAGTAGAAAAATATTTGGGTTTCTGTAATTAAACAGTTATGCTTGTGTAGGAGGAATGGCAGCCCCAGCAGCCGATAGCATGTAGCTGGTCTGAGTCTGTGCTGCTGTGCTTCAGGCTGTGTGTGCTGTGTGTGCAGAAGGAAGGCTGCAATGAGGTAGATGATATAGGTTCGGACGGGAACATCATTTTCACCATTGTGTTCGGTTTTGAATGCTCAGAAACCTTTTCTTGTTGCCCAGGTTCTCACGATTCCCCACGTACAGCTTATACAACCCTCAGAGGGTCATGACCCCCAGCTGAAGAATCTGGGTTTCATGAGTCTTTTTGCCAATGTGTTCTGCTTTCCTATTCTCACTGCCAAGTCTTGAGGGACTTGACACTAGACTCGAGAACAACTCAAGGGGAAGTGTTTTGCGGGCTATGACTCATTTGAGGGGCACTGTTGTAGAAATAGGCAATTTTCTTTTATTTCACGAGAGCTCTTGGTTGATTTGCTTTTCAAATCCTAGGTCCACAGCCATTCATGATATTGCTTTAGCAACAATTACATGGGAATACCAGTGAATATGAAGGTTAGGGCTCAAGACTCACAATGAGAAACATTTCAACAAAATGATCCTTGAAATCTCTCAAGTCAACCAGGCACAGTGGCATGCCTTTGGTCCCAGCTACTCAGGAGTCTGAGGCAGCTTTGGAATTCAAGTCCAACCTGGGTGACGTAGTGAGACTACCATACACACTAAAGAAAAGGGAGAGAAGAGACACAGAGAAAAAGAGAGTAGGGGCGGGTGGAGCTTACCAAGAACTGCATCCAGTAACCCTGAGAAGCCAGACGTGAGCTCATGTTTCACCTCATCCTTCCACATAACCAGTTTCCAGCTGGAAGAAGGAATGGTCGTAACCCTTTCCCCTTCCCCATTCCAAATAACTATGTAGTTAAATACCAGTCGATGAAGTGTGCTTATACAGATCATCGTACTGTGAGCTGCTCTGAGGTTCTTTAGCTATGATGCCATTGCTTGCCATCCATTCTTCATTCCGTCAGCAGTTGTCCAACTCCTGCTTCACCAAAGTTAGGCTCTTCCAGGGCATGCCTTGGCAGTGCTGGTTATCTGGCCGCCTGTACTACGTGACATGGTTCATCACCAACTGGGGTCTTTTATTTCACTGGTAATAATAGTAATCTCCCACGAATGGAAAAGCCACCCAAGGCACCTGATTTGGCTTGCAGTGTTTGCAAGGCAGTGTTTGTTGAATGAGAAACTAGTAAAGAAAGACATGCCTCTTTCTGGTTCATGTCCCAGCATTCTAGGTGAAGAAGTAAACAGAGATTAGCTACACTGCACGTTAGAAGTGTCTTAAAATTACTTAAGGAGGGTTCGTTCTGCCTGGAGGAGTGCAGCACACTCAGGGGAGAGACATTTGATCTAACTTTGATGGGTGAGTGGGTGTTCCCCTGGAAAGGGAGGGCATCCCGGGTGAAGAAGAGGCTCCAAGGACTCTCATATATTTCCTTTTTAGGAATCATTAGCTTAGCATTTTAAATGTGTTCAACTGAGATACGTGTTGAAAGGCTGTACTAGAATAGTTAATAGCCATTGCATGTGTGCTGTGTGCCTGGCAATCCAAGTATCCTTTATACACACCACTTAAATCTTACAAGAAATGCAAGGATTGAGGTAGAGCCCACTTTCCAGATTTGAACGTGATTGAGGAACGTTTAATTTGCTAAGGATAATGTGGTTAGCGAGAGACCAGCCATTAAGTTGTGTATGCCCCACCTGAATGCCACAAAAGGGGTTTAGGTGTGGTCTGGAGACAGACGACAGACGGGAGTCACTGAGGATGATGGAGTAAGACAGGAGAGTGAACAGGATACACTCAGAAACTCTGCACAGAGGGAGGCCAGCTCTAAAAGTCTTTTTATACTCTTCATTAGCGTGGTGGAAGACTCAGTTCCATTAACGACCATGGCAGTAGAATTCTTGACAGATGGGAGGGGGATAGAAGAGATGAAATTGCAGGGAAGGATAGGAGTGACTGACTGATTCATCAAGTGTACAGAGTGGAACATGAGACACACCGTGATGTGCTGGAATAGCATGCCGGTATGTGTGTGTATGTGTGTGCGCATTGTGTATACGTAAATGTGCACACATATGTGTGCAGGCAGAGATCAGAGGACAGTACTGGGTGTCGTTTCCAGGAGTGCCATTAGCTCACCTTATATCTGAGGATGGAGTCTCTCCCTGGGCCTTGCTTGATGGCTGAGCTGAGCTGGCTGACCACTGACTCCCAGGTTCCTTCCTCAGTGTCTCCGGCACTGGAGTAACAAGCACCAGCCACTATCCTTGTTTTTCTGTGGGAGTCCTTATTCCTGCAAAGTGAGGACTTCATTGACTGAGCCAACCAAGAACAAAGAATGATGTGCTTGTATTACTTATTTTAAACTTTTTGGGTACATCCTGTGTGTGTGTGTGTGTGTGTGTGTGTAAGAGAGAGAGAAAATGTGTGAGTGTGTGTGTAAATCCTTTTATATCTTTCTCAGATTTCTTCCAACATCACATTTCTTCAAAGATAAAATTTTTATCAGTATCTTTTGTATTTAAATTTTTTCCCCAGTAAGTCCAGTTACTCATTTTCTAGCAGTTTCCTTGGGTTTGAGAGACATTAAACTCCCAAGAACTCAAGGCCAGACATAGTGTGAGGGTATCTCATGAAATCTGGTGTTTTCCCAAAAGCAGTAATGAATCACTTGGAACGGATGAGTAATATGTTCTCCCTTCCTCTTCTGCGTGGTGTTTTTGGTTGTTGTTGTTGTTGTTGTTGTTTGGATCCTGTTCCTGTTATGATCAGCGCTTGGTAAGTGCTTCCTTCTGTCTGCCTGTCTACACCACACTCTGCTTGCTACCACGCTAGTTCTGCTATTTCTCCCGCCAAAGCAGTGTGTAGGTACTCAACATGCAAGGCGTTTGAGGAAGAGAGTCTTCAAGTCTTCACTTCCGGCTGGAAGGGTTCGCATTAGAGACCTCCAGTTTTGTTATTGTTCTTGTTTATCTAGAAAAATGTCAGTTTGCCACTTGAACTTTTCTAAATAGAAATCCCTATTTAATATAATTAAGCTGTCATCTTTAAACAAAACAAAACAAAACACCATTTAGCCATAGCCAGAGCTCTTTGCTGCATATGCTGACCACATACAATGAGGTGTGAGTTTTCCTTTTTGGGTTGTATTTTATTTTTTAAGAGTTGCATTTGATGTAGTTGAACATGTAGGATGGTCAGCATAATTTCTCATTAGGACTGGAGATGGAAGCTGATGCAATCTGTTTGAAATGTAATTAGAACATTTAATTTCACTGTTTAGAAGCCCTACCAGGGGCCAGCAGCGTAGCTCATGAATAGAGATTGTGTTTAACGAGACTGATACCCTGGATTTGAGTCCTTCAGCCCAGTACACAAATTCTATCCAAAAGAAATAATCAAGGATGAATATAAATTTCTACATAATCTTCCTCACCTTAGTTTCCTTAAACAAAGGAAATTATGGATAGAAGTAAACTTACAAATATTTATAAATTATAAATATCCAGAGTTAGGAAATAATCAAAGCAGACATTATATGTAAAAGTGTTAGAATATGGAGCTACTAAAATCATAAATTTATATACTATCACATGAGAAAGATAGCCAATGAATAAAATATAACATTCACCCATCTACTATAATCACTATTCCTTGGAAAATAGAATGACCAATTATTGGACATTCTTGTAGTTTCTGAAACATTCCATGAGTGAGTGAGTGAGCAAGAGAGTGAGTGAACAAGAGAGTGAGTGAGCAAGAGAGTGAGCAAGAGAGTGAGTGAGCAAGAGAGTGAGTGAGCAAGAGAGTGAGTGAGCAAGAGAGTGAGTGAACAAGAGAGTGAGTGAACAAGAGAGTGAATGAACAAGAGAATGAGTGAGCAAGAGAGCGGGTGAGCAAGAGAGCGGGTGAGCAAGAGAGCGAGTGAGCAAGAGAGCAAGTGAACAAGAGAGCAAGTGAGCAAGAGAGTGAGCAAGAGAGTGAATGAGTGAGCAAGAGAGTGAGTGAGCAAGAGAGCGAGTGAGCAAGAGAGTGAGTGAGCAAGAGAACAAGTGTACAAGACAGCGAGTGAGCAAGAGAGTGAGTGAGCAAGAGTGTGAATGAATGAGCAAGAGAGTGAGTGAGCAAGAGAGTGAGCAAGAGTGTGAGTGAGTGAGCATGAGAGTGATTAAGCAAGAGTGAGTGAGCAAGAGAGTAAGAGAGTGAGTGAGCAAGAGAGTGAGTGAGTGAGTAAGAGAGTGAGTGAGCAAGAGAGTAAGAGAGTGAGTGAGCAAGAGAGTGAGTGAGTAAGAAAGCGAGTGAGCAAGAGAGTGAGTGAGTAAGAGAGCGAGTGAGCAAGAGAGCGAGTGAGCAAGAGAGTGAGTGAGTAAGAGAGTGAGTGGGTAAGAGGTATAGAGAGAACTGGCACTAACCCGGCCCGACTGACCTCTGAGATGCGTGTTTTACTGCTACCATTACTTTATATTAAGGAAGCCGTTTGTAAACCCACTCTAAATTGTAATTACTTGTGCAACCACTTCATTTAGTCTCTGTCCTCCATAGACTGTGGTTCTTAAAAGATCCTCCTTGCCACAGACACTCCAACTTCAGCATTGAGCATGGCAAAAGCACACAGCAAGGGCTCAGTCAATATTGGTTTCAACCCACAAAGATCAGATTTCTTTTATTTTTCTCTTATTTGAGTTTCTTAGCAGGAAAGTCACCGGTGAGAAAGTTATTGAAGCCTTAGCTGTTCCCTGGTGGGAATTTGTGTTACCAAAGCTGAGTGGATATAAATGAAGAGATTTCATGGCTTTAAGTGGCATGTTGTTGAACCAGAAATATGGTTTTGGCATATTATATGTACGAGAGTACTGATATTTCTTTAAATTTTTTAAAGTTGGAATTCTCAGGTTTTCGAATAAGAATTTCACAAGATTATGGCAGAGCTACTCTAGACATCTTGTTTTTAAAGTTTGACTTTTAACAAGAATATGCGCACTTTTTGTAGTCTAGGAAGGTTTTCCGGGAGGACAGTAGGGATATCTTTGGATCCAAAATTCTCGGAAAGGACAGTCTCTGGTCGATTTTAAGCCTCCACATTATCTAAATCTCTTAGTTGTGTGTAGTCACTTCCTAAGGCTCGCTGATAACTGATGAACTATAAAACTCAGTAAAAGTGGCCAGCTGCTGTTTATAAAACCAAATGATAAAAATTCCCTGCATTAAAATAATGTGCAGACAGAAGTAGTTATTGTTCAAAACATAACTGTTTACTCTATCTCCCCGTGAGGGCTTAGCAGGATGAGTCTCAAACGCTTCAGAGAAAGTTGAGAGCAACTTGCGAAATGTGGGTATATGTACACAAACCCACCAGAAAATTTTAGAGGAGCCTTTTTACAAAGGTCTCTCGTTTTATAGAGCTCAACCAGGAAGACTGAAGACGTGGGAAGTACCTTTTTTTTTTTTGAAACACAAGAAATTCCAAGTGCTAGCTAAGGATGCACTGTTGGGAAGGTGGCATCATGAAGTCTAGGCTGTGAGCTCCAAGAGATCTTCTGATCCTTTCGATAGCGATCTGTGGCATCTAAGAAATGGTGCCGAACCATCCTAGGGTAGATGAGAATAATCAGGAACTTAATGCAATCAGAAGCCCTGAACAGTGAAGGGAAGCAGCATTTGGCAAAGCCCACAGATCTCCTGGAAATGAATCTTAATCGCATTTATCAGTCACTTGTGCTATCTTTCTTACAAAATTTGCATATTTATGACCCTGTAAATATGTTTAACAGTAAAATTACAGTGTTTATGGAACTCAGCTTCCAAAAAGCACATACCCCTTTGGTGGAAAATTATGTTTAAAGATGACTAAGAAATTCCAGATGCTTCTAGCGTTCAGCTGTCGCTCGTAGCCTGGGGGACAAGTGACTTGGCAGATCTAACTCTGCTGCCAAGTAGCAGGATGTGAGAGAAAGCTTGACATCAAAGACACGTGTGATTTAGACAATCTAGTTTGTGTAAAAATAGATCATCAGCCATGGTATTAGTAGCCTTTTGGGGCCAGGTATGATTTAACTACCTCCTTAGAATAAATCGCCAACCCCACTTTGGCTGACTGTCCAAGCAGATGTGCCTGTGATGGACAGATTATATTAATTTGACATGAACAAGATGCACCCAGGAAGATGGAACTTCAGCTGAGGAACTGCGGATTGGCCACTGGGCATATCTGTGGGCATTTACTCAGTTCATGTGGGAGAATCCAGCCCACTGTGGCTTCTGCCATCCATGGTCAGGTGAACTTGGGTTGTGTAAGAATACAGGCTGAGCAAGCCAGTGAGTGGTGTTTCTCTGTGGTCTCTGCTTCGGCTTCTTGCCCTGGCTTCCCTGGTGATGTCCTGTAGATCGTAAGACATAAACCCACTCTTGGCCAGCAGAAAGCAAACAAATATGTTTTTTCTTTTTTTTTTACTTATCTCCCTCCCTCCCCGCCCCCTCTCTCTCTTTCTCTCTCCCGCCATGTGGAGGGCAGAGGATAACTTGAGGAGTCAGGTCTCTCCACCTACCATGTGGGTTCTGAACTCAGGCCTTCCGGCTTGGCAGCAAGTGTCTTTACCACTGGCCTCTCTCCAGCACCGCTGGGGTATTTGTCATTCAATAGGTTGCTCTTTGTTTATACAAACCAAACTTTCTAATTGAATATCCCTTCTTGAAAGAAAATAGTGTGGGGGCGAATGCCTTTCTAGTTTTCTAATCTGTGCTTATTTGTGTGTGTGTGTTGGGAAAACTCGGTTTGCTGTCTTCTTCTTTGCAAAGGGAAACCATGAAAGGGTGTTAAAGGTATTTCCTCCTTTGGAAGGATTAAAATATGCTTGTTGTCTTGGAGAATATAATGTAATAGGAAAGTACAGTTCATATTCAACTTCAAAAAAAGAAAAAAAAGAAAGAAAAGAAAAGGCCTGTAACTGAGATGTGCCTCAGTGATTTTTTTTCCCCTCTCTGTCTATTGTTAAAGTGGACACAGGGACTCATTCATGTAAGTAGCTCATTGGACAGGTACAACCTTGTTCTTTGGCAGTATCATTCTCGCCCTCTGGCTACTTCCTTTGAATTCCTAAAATATTAAAAAAAGTCATTTCTTAAAAATTGGGTATAGAGTTTTAAAAACCCTTTACCTTTGATGTTAATTTAGATGGGTGCTGGTTTCAGCTAAAGGGTTCCTGGGAGGGTGAGCTTCGGGTCACCATATTGAAGCCAAGTCCTACTATACAGTGGTTGGGGCAGTCACCATTATTTAGCTAGGGCCTCAGGACCTGGATGCCATGGATTGGGAGAATAATTTAGAGGTGCCAAGGTTACTCACTAGGCCCCCCTTTCCGCAGTGGACAAGGAAAAGCATCCTGCCTGGGAGCTAGTCTTTCTCGGACTTGCTGTAACAAAGTCAAAGAAGCTTTCAAAGAAGCTCTGCTCCATCGGGTGTTCAGTCCTGAGGCTACAGTGTTATGGGGACATTGATAAGGGCTGTTTTATGGCTGCAATGTGAAGCTGAGGCTGGCAAATTCTGTAGAGAGCCAGAGGGTAAACACTTGAGGACTTGTTGGCTCTCTCAGCCACAGCTCCTCTACCACTGTTGCCAAAACCAGGTGTAGAAAATATATCATTTTAGATGGTGGTCACCTTAGAGCAAGGCTGTTTTTGTGGAAACAAGACTCTAGCCTGCTGACCCCCAGTATAGAATGGAGCCTGCTAGCCTCTCCTTAAAGTTCCTGGTGACTTCTTATCTCTAGACTCATTTGGTTCCCCTGTTCATTTAAAATGGTGGGTGGGGCTTAGCTCCTGAGTCAGATAATCCTAATCAACCTCAGGTCTCCAGACTTCCAGGAGGCCCTGGGGCACGCTGGTGCTACCTGCAGGATTTTTACAAAGTGAAGGTCAGCCTGCAGTGTACTGGAAGGCTGGAAGGCCCTTTCTGAAGCCTAGTAAAACAGATCAAAGTAACCTTGAATGATAATCATCTTGATGGCTATTAAAAAAAAAGAAAAAAAAACTTTGTTATTTTTGTTGTTGATGTCCTTTAAAACAAGGTAATTAAAATTAGACAGGGTCTCAGGTTTCCCAAGCTTGTCTGAGGATGACCTTGAGTTTCTGACCCTCCAGCCTCCCCTACCAGCTGGGATTACAGGAGCGGTTGGTTTATCTGGTCAGAGACTGAACTAGCACCTCAGGCATGCTGGGTAGTGAGCGGTCTGCCAACTGAGATACACCTCTAGTCTTGTGTTTTCTTTGTTTTAGAGGGGAAAGATATATTTCTACATACTTAAATACTAAAACTTCTTTGGTGCTGTGCCTTTTAGACTGTGGTAGACTAACTATATCATTATTGTTATGATTGGGCCCTGATGCTCCCATAAACTGTAGTAAAATTAATACAGAAATTAAATAAGCAAAGATACTCAAATACTGAACCCCGTAGTTTTTCAATAAAACACACACACACACGTGCACACGTTTCTTTTTAAAAACATTTTTTATTCCATTTATTCATTTTGTGTGTGTCTGTAGATGTGCCCTTGTAGGGTCAGAGGCTGACTTGTGGTCACTGTAGAAATCCTGACTGTTGAACTCAGGTACCAGCTGGTCAACCAGCACCTTTACTCCCTTAGCCATCTTGCTGGCCTGAGAAGCAAGGTTTCTGAAGGCTTACTCTCAATTTTTCTGATTTTCTTCGCAGGCTGGTACTGGCCATGGGCCACACTTGTAGCACTGGATTGGCAAGAAACAAGTTCATGGGAGTTCATTTAATATGCTATGCCAGTCTCTCCTGGATTGAATTAGCCACTAACTAGATGAGTTAATGGGAGTTCCTTTAATATGCTATGCCAGTCTCTCCTGGATTGAATTAGCCACTAACTAGATGAGTTAGTTCCCTCTTTAATAGTTATCAACTATCAGTGAAAAGTGTCCATTGAACCAAGCCCATGCTCCTTCAATGGAACTCTACAATGCTGGGTTGCTTGCCTTGAGATACCTGTACATTCTTATGGAAAACAGGCTTCGGGAATTTGGTCCATCTGTACAAAGGTGGCCCTGAATCCCCTGGGTTCCAGCACTGAGAGTTCACATCTCATAGGGTGCAGGTCTGCAGACCCTGGGTCGTCCCCCA
>LOJH01066008.1:0-10398 GCA_001685095.1 Ellobius talpinus | reverse complement strand
GAAAAGCAGGCCTGCGCTCCCCTTTCACTACAGATAGGGTGTGAATTTGGGTGCTTTGAGAGTCAGAAAGGATGTCAAGGAATTGTTGAAGGGAAAATTAAAGTCAGAATATATAGTATAAAAAGTATTTTCAACATGAAAACAAGTTTAATGAAGTAACAATGAATAACATTATCTACCATCTTCTGTTGATTCTCCTCTCAAGTCGAATGCATACATCATTTAGAAACATGGTACTAACAGAGATCTGGGCCAACACATCTTTCCTCCCCTTAAAATGTATATAACATGGAGTATACTAATTGATACATTATAATAATATGAATATATGTGTGTTACCTAGTTCCATATATTACCAAAACAAGATTTTTCTGAATATTGGAAAGCTATATAATTGAAAGAAAAGTTCTCAGAATAAGTAAAATAATTCATGTGACAAGTTCTATCTTAATAGCAATAACAGATGATAGCAATATCTATTGACTCTTAAGATTAAGATAATAATATAAAACAGTAGTTTTTATAATGAGTAATAAATTAATGAGTAATAAATTAATTAGAAATTAATGATTAATAAATCAGCATCTATATTAGCATGTACTTGACACAAGGTATATGTAAGGAATTAATTCATTATGCTGTTATTTGTCCTTATCTTGCATTAAATTTTCAATAATTTCTCAAGTTGGTATTTTTAAAAACTTTAAGATTTTGGATGATTTCCAAAAAAAGATCACCCATGTCCTGACTCATTTTCCATCCCTACCTTCCATTCCTTTTTTCCCTTTTCTCTTCTATTATATTCTTGGTCTATAATATTTGATTTTTCCAAACAAGTAAGCATATTACCACAGTATCAAAAAGTTTGAAGTCTTTCTCTATTGAAATTTGTTGGTTGGATTGACTATGAGAAAATAAGCCATCTGTCTCAATGACAAAAGATTTGGGTTGTTGTTATTTTTTTCTATTTTTGGTAACCACATTAAATTGTATAACTTCAAATGAGCATTTTTATACTGATTTCCTCTTGAATTTTATCAAATATAGACTCTTATTCATATTATTTCTATATTAAACTCTTATTATTAACTTTTATTTATGTTGCCCTTTAAAAATGTTAGAATTAACCTTACTCCTTTGCAAATAAGATAGAAGAATTTCTAATTCTAAGCTAATCCATGCATATCCAATACCATGGAAAACCTGAATACAGATATTGCTGCATTCACACTGTGCAGACAATGCAAGATACACAAGAAACCATCTAGACAAACCTGTGGGCTTAGCTTCTGCAATTCTTGCTCAAAACTGAAATAAGGCTTTGACTTGCTGTGTATTCTACTCTTCAATGAAAGTAAATATTATGTACCTTCCCTGTGTATAGAGAATGTGAACTCAACAAATTTTAATTCAATAAACATTTTCACTTATAGGCATATTTTTTGCTCAGAATTATACCTATTGTGTTAGAAGATGACAACAAAAACTATAACCATCCAGCAAGCTGCACTAGGAAAATAAAATCAACATACACAAATTGATACAATTTGAAACTCATTTAACAATAGGAACTGAACAGAAGTGTAATGGGCAAGGAAACTTCGCAAAGGGAAGATTTTCCTGGCCAATTTTAAATGACGAGTGGAATTCCAATAGCTGCAAGTGAAGAGAGGTAGATATCACAAAGAGGACAACCAATGTAAAGACCATGAAAAGATCGAGAGGTTTGTACCCTACCTTTGGAGGCTTACACATGTAGTGTCTTAAGAACAGTCTCCAAAGCCCTATCAGGAGATGGAGGATAACTGAGCAGCTAAGAGTGCTTCCTGTCTGCTCTTTAGTGGAGTGATGACATCCTAATGATTCGTAAGTATCACAAAATGGGTTGTTTATCCTAGAAATAGAATCTACCAGAACACTGCATGTCTAGTCCCTTCTTAATACAATCACTGTAAGTCCTTTAAAATATGGTGAGGAATATCAAGTCACACTTGTGTCATATAGTTTCCTGTGATTGTTTGAAAAAGAAAAATCACCACTACTATGGTGGCTTGAAACATTATAGCTTCATATTGTGGAGTTCTAAGGGTCAGAAATCTAAAATAAGACTCAAATTGTTAAAGACACCTTGGCCACAGGGCTACATTTCTTAGAGACTTAATCCATGATTCTTACCTGGTCTCTTTAACCCCTGTTTCATTTCACAAAGCTATAAATCAATTACAATATTTCTTATATCTCTCCAGCCTCTCTTATACTTACAAGGAACATTTACAAATTTTATGAACACTGTACATAATCCAGAACAACCTCTCCATCTTAAAAGCGGATAAGCAACAAACTCAACTGTACTTTCAAATACACTCCCCCTCTTCCATAAGATATTATACTATGGTTTTTTTTGCAATTTCTAATGAGGAAGATGTAGAAATCTTGGAGTTACTGTTACTCTACTTTAGCAATACAAACAAAAATGTTTCAACACCCTGGTCGAAAACCATGTGGTGATACATAGCAGAGGACAGATGAAAGAATTCATAGTGTCAACGAAATTTATACAATATGATAAGAGAAAATGATGACTTAATTTTAATGCAAATGATCAAGGAAAAATAACAGTCAAAGTCTACACACGAGTATAAGATAATGTCAACAATAAAGAATACTATTATATTGCTGTTGGAGCCATATGTAAAATGCAACAAACTGTGTGTATTTTGGTAATATTGTCTATCTTATTTTTCTCATCAGGTTGACTGCGTCCCTGATGAGGAATAAGTGTAAAATTGTAGAATTTAGTTGGTATGTTATTGGAGGATATACAGTCTATCACGGCAGACAAGAAATGGAAGATAGAGTAGTTATGTGGTAACAGGAATAGTGCTGACTGTTCTCATCTCAACAAGCCAGCAAACATATGAAGTGGGATGTCATAGTGAGCACACTCTCTCCATTTTTCTTTATAGTGTAGCGCCTTTGCCCATGGGATGGCTGGAAACTCTCTCACAGATATGACCAGAGGTGTTTACCCTGAGTGATTCTAAATTCAGTCAAACCAACAATGAATATGAACCTTGACGTTGCTTATTTTCCACCAGGTTGTAAATCAAAACTGCAGTATAATAAAGATTCTATTTTTTTAATTCTGACAAGCAAAAGACTTAACATGATTCTTCAAAACTGCCTTATTTTTCCCTTTACTCTATAACATTTTGCATATATTTTCCCTCTAAACCAAACCCTGGAGAAGAATTCATGAAAATTATCATTGATTCTAAAACTGAGTTTATAGCCCCCATCTTTGCTAACTTAAACAGAATACCACAAACCATTTACCAAACTTTTATTGAAATCAAATATTTACCAATGACGTAAGAAGGTACTCTCTATACACAAGTCATAACATTTCTTAAATCATCTTTAATTTTGAAATAATGAAATGCAATAATTTACCTTGAGAAAATTATGAAAAAGAAAATAAGCAACATGTTACCAATTTACACTAGATTTAGAAGAAAAGGCTAGGCAATGATTTTATTATACTTCAATTCAAAACAGATTGTTATATAAAGAAGAAAATTAAAATAGTCCTAGATTTTAATGAAGCAACTAAAACTGCATACAGGTAGACCAAAATTGATGTTTACTGTCAGGGACCAGTGTCGACAAAAATACCTCTTGCCAAGGTAATATTTAGAAAATATTAGTAAAGAATATGAAGATGCTAAAGAAAATAATAAAACAGAGAAACATATAGGGTAGTACTGGGACTGAATTTCAGTGAGTACTGAAATTTCACCTGCGTTTAATTTCTATCTGCTTTAAATACCCGTCACCTCACAAGGTAAGAGTAAGAAAGAAAAAAAAACTGCATTAACACAATACAAGGCAATGAGCATACCAACTGCAGGTTGTGGGTGCTACAATCATAGTTAAATATTCTGTAGCTAGAACAAAACAAGTCACACTCACACCCTAGACCAAAACATTCTGTAGGCAAACTATTCCCTGGGTGGAATCTAAAGTTATCTCCATAAAGGAATTGGTCCCTTAGTTGGATCCTTACACTTTGGTTTGAGGTAGAAACATATCTAATTCTCTATTCCTGAGGTACAAGGTGTGGCTATTAGCCACACCTGTTGACAATAACCTTGAGAGAGCAGTACTCTCTGGTCTAAATCTAGGTGGGACGTTTGTTTGAGGTAAAAAACACAATGACCTTGAAGGAATAGAGGTAAATTCCAATCGCTGACCTTCAGTCAACATGGAAATAGGCTCACATTTTCCGACCTCCATAGTTTAACAACTATTTATTGACAAATACATGAATTATAATTCAAAACAAAATGAATGTCTGTCAAGAAGTTTAAAACCCTAGAAGGATTATTTGCTAATAAATCTAACTATAATACTAAGCTTTAATATTTATGAATAATAAAATTGTAAAATGTCTTAATTACACAAAACACTATAGTCTTCACGATTATGTTCCCCAAATTTTTCCTTCATGCCATTCTTGACTTCTTTACATACTCATAAATCTGCACTTATTCTTCTTAAAATAACATAGTTTATCTTTCATCTTCATGAAACTTGCCAGTGTCTGCTCTGTCTTTTGAGGCCATGCAGTTTGGTGCCTGTGCAAACTCCTGACCTGAAAGAACCACACCCCCATTCTCAATGATTTTATTTGTATCATTGACATTCTTTCTGACTGTGGTACCTGGCTCCTCTTGCTACCTTCTGGCCTTTGGCACTTGATGCCAACAAAATGTCACTCATAGAACTACAAATGTCTACAAGCAGGCCTTTCCTTTCTAAAGCTCAGACCTCATTTCCCACTAACCAAACAGCCTTCATGCTGTGCAGTTCTGGATTCCAACTGTCTGAGGCCATTGTCATGCTTCTATACATGATTCCATTTCCTTGTTTTATCACTCATATTTGTCAAAATCTGGGCACCACGGGACTGCAAGGGTTTCTGTTTCCATGGTTTTTTATTGTCCTGTGTCTAGTAATTTTCATCACATATGGTTCAGAGTGAAAGTCAGAGATCCTGTAAAATGGAAGGCAGAGTGCGCTTGTAACTCCCATTGCAAGGTACCCTCTCTGAGGTGCCTACTTACTGACTGATGGGCTTTGGACTGACAGCATCACACTCATTCACTTCCCTTAATCTGTCAGACAGACAAGACTCTTTAGTCACTGTTTTTCAGATGAACAAAAAGTAATAATGTTTCTCTTACAGCTCTAAAATTTCATTAAATCCTGTTGAATTTGTCACTCATTCCTAAGACTTCCTCACTTACATGTTTGGGGTTGGGATATAAGTTTTAATCTTTCTTTCTATTTCCTTCTATAGTGACCAGAGAATATTTTAATCAATGTGCACTGAGAAGTGACCTGGCCAGAGTTGGAATCTCCTTCTTTACTTTTGTTCAAAGTTGGTATTTTTATGTAAACAATATACTTATTGAACATTCCTTCTTCTTAGCAAGCTTCATAAATGGTTGTCACCTTTTAACTCCTCAGAGATAACTATATTTTTCATTAGAACTTTGTATATATTTTTACCTTAAACGTATTTTCTTGTTTAAACATTAAAATAAACAGTGGTTAAAAATAATGCCCCATGCTAGGTAGCTTAATTCAAGGTTTCACATTCTTGTTTTTATTTGCATTTTAAAAGGATGTTTGTTTGTCTTTAGTTAAGCTAGAGAGAATTGCAGCAAATCAACAGACATTAATTTATAAATAGTGAGATACAAAGATACCTGATGCAGCACCAAACTGGAAGCTTTGAGCTCAGAGCAAAAATCTCAGGCACATAGTGTCCACAGGTAGGTAGTTTAGACATAGGATAATGTCTCTGAATGCTTTCCTTTCTGTAGTATAGCAATTAGATAATAATTTCATTAAGTAACCTCTGACCAACTTAAAATATTTTCTTGTAGTCCTCACACTGATTTATTTGTTTCTAATTAACTCCTTAAAACTGGATTGCTTAAATTTGTGTAGCTTGAATCATAATGCTAGGAATTTGTGTCTTTAAAACACTTACAGAATTTGAATCAGTAAATGAGTAAGCTTAGTAAAATGCTTCAGTGGAAATTTGTTTTAAAAGAAAACTCACTTGACAAATTATTAGATCATAAGTAAAATGTAAATATATAACTAGTAAAAATATACAGTCTGTCAAAAACTCTTCAGAATGTAGTAACATGAGTAGTAGGGATTTAGGTAATTTTCTTTCTTAGTATAGATGAGAAAGTGCCTGAGATCATACCCACTGTCCTTGAAAGATTGCTTGCGACTCTCTCACATTCTTTTGGCCAAGCTACNTGCAGACATATGTTGCCTGAGGAAAACTATGCATGATAATGAACAATTATCATATATTTTTCTTCAAATGCTAACTATAATTTGTGATACACTAATATTCTTTTGGATGTATATAGCTGATCTTTTACTAAACTGTATTAAAGATGCGTATTTTATACTAAACTTTGAAATCATTAAATCAGGGAGTAATGAGACAATTTCATTGGTCATAATTACTTGTACAAATATCATAAATTATGCTAATGTGGGATAATTGGAACAAATTTCACATCTCACTGTTTTAAATAAACATTAATGAATGTTTTTAGTTTGTTTGTTTATTTGTTTTTCCCTTTGCAGTCTAAGGACCCTTCCATGCAGAGAGCTGAGTTGAATCAGACCCAGAGACTCAGGAGGCTTTTCTCATTGTTGTCACAACTGTGTGCCAAGCTATTTATTTCCTTGATTATCTGCAACACATTGTCACAAAGACCTGCCGTAAGTTGTGTCTCATAACAAATGAGAAGAGATGCTTGGAATTAGACACACAGAAGCACAGTTAATGCCTCTCTTCATTCTGAACATAAACAAGCAGAAACCTAAGTGAAACCATTAGTTTGGATCTGCCAATGAATTGGAACCTGTGTAGTCTCAGGAGAGAGAACAAAGCAGGAGAGATGTATCTATGTTCAGAGTTGCTGGCAAAGTGGAGGAAGATAAGGGCATGGCCCTATAAGTGCTTAACTTGGGCAGAATTGATTGGAAATCTCTCAATTAGTGTATACAATAACATCTCTGCAAGGGCATTTAAATATGTTTTCTTACACTGCATTCATGTTTTAGCTCAAAGAACTAATTATCTACGTTGTTGCAAGTACAATACAGACTAATATATATATATATAACGTTATATTATATATTATTTTTATATGTATATATAATATTTCCAGCTATAACTCACCAACTGCATCATGTTACATCATCAGTATGAGCACAACACTGCAGGAGATCTCTCTAACCACTATCACATCATTTACAACAGGCACTTTCACTTTTCTTTTGGTTACTGGAGAATATGCTGAGGAAAGTTTCTTCATTGTTACTTTCCCCACTTGACTAATGAAATAATTCTACTGCTCCCTTTTCTGCACAGTCCATCTGTGCCTCATACAATAAACAGCCTAAAGTTTCATATTGCTCTATTAACACTGGTAAAAACTTATCCTCATCACACCCACATGAAGAGCAATTTGCTTTTTGCTTTGTAGCCCACAAACCTCAGTGAATTAAGTTAATCCCAAACATCATTGATCCAAATGTATCAGTCATATTAGTCAGTATTATTAGAAAGCAAAGTTTTTCTTGTTATTGTTATAAAGAGAGTTAAACCAAGACATTTTATTTCATTTGATAATTTACAGAAGCAAAAGTTAGTAAATCCACAACTCTTCAAAAGGACCGTATAGGTATTAGTAATCCTGAGAGTTCATCTTAGTTATCAAGTTGATTGCATCTAGAGTCACATAGGAGACAAGCCTCTGGATATGCCTATAAGGGAGTGTTTTAATTAAGGTGGAAAGATCCACATTAAAGGGGTACAGAATTCAATTCCCTCTGTTCCTTTTAGTGAGTACAGCTTGACCAGTTATTGCCTCAGAATCCTACATCCTGGATTTCCCTACCATAGTGGACTGTGCCTTCTATGAGACAAGATGAAGCCTTTCTCACATATCCTGATGCAGGATGTTTTATCACACCAGGAACAGACACGAAATGAAACTGTGCTTTGCAGGACTGACCACAACATTCCATCTCGTTCTGTGTCTACATCTCCTTCTGTCAAGATAGTTTGCTTTCCCCTCTAGAGAATGCAGGCTGACTTTGTAACTTCCTTCTGTAATAAAGGAACTTCCATACCTAGACTTCAGACCCCCATGCTTATTGTCTTTTTAATTCTCACAGCCCAGAGAAGTTGCCCTTTGAATTAGCTGGGAGCAATTTTTCAGAGACTGACTCCATGTGGAACTGTGAAAAGACATCCATTTAGGGATGTCAAGTCTTCACATACTTCAGCCAGCCTGACAGTTGCCACAGGATGTGAAAGGACAAAGCCTAGTCAACTATATTTGAGCCTGAAAAATCACAATCAGCAAATTATATAATTAATTCATGAAATCCTGAGCAATAATCAACTATTGTTTTAAGCC
Organism: Ellobius talpinus; assembly: GCA_001685095.1. Taxonomy (NCBI): domain Eukaryota; kingdom Metazoa; phylum Chordata; class Mammalia; order Rodentia; family Cricetidae; genus Ellobius; species Ellobius talpinus. The sequence goes on along the minus strand of LOJH01066008.1, from coordinate 1,870 downwards.
ATTAAGCTACCCTGTATATATAAAGCAGAGTAGTGGATTCAAGGGAAACAAAATAGGATGGGGTAGTACTGAAATTTCCAGAATGGCAGAGAAACATTCTCATAGGGGATCTAGGAACCAGAAAGCCAATGATGTTTTTATTGTTTATTTATTTCCTTGTTTTTATATGTCATTCCATTCTGTCTTACTGGGTAAATTGAAAGAAATATTAATTTGTTGAACCAATTGTGTATTTCTCAGTAAAAAATCAGGATCTCATTTTATAGAAAGGCTAAAGTTTGGGATTCTTACTGAAATTCTATTGTTAGGTGAAGGGAAAGCCTTCTTACCCAATTATCTTTAAGAGGTAGGACCAAGTTAGGGTGTGTCTTTCTGGGACCCAGAGAAAAAAAGATGCCTGACCCAGGTGCTCTCTCTCTCTCTGTGGTTCCCTTGCTGCACAGCTGAGCTTGGACTTCTCATTCTGGTTTTGTGAGTTTTCCCCTTATAATAAATAAAAAAATAATTGTTTATCTTTAAGTTAGCCTGGCTATTTCCAAAGTTGAATTAGCTTCTACAGTTGGCGCCTGATTTGCAGAGCTCAGGTCTCCAGTGGCTCTCGCTAGCTGCTATGAGGCTCCAAGCAGTTCATTTGGATATAGAATTCCCAAGCAGCGGCTCTGAGTAGCCACTAGATGCAGTCCTTCATATTTTCTCATTAAACATGTCAGCTGGTTTCTGGGTCCAGTTTCCTGGAACTTGCAGATGCTCAGGCAGGACACAAGCTTCCCTGGTTGTCTCTGTTTGGCATTTGTGCTCGTGTGGTCACTTACCAATCAAGGACCTCTGTGGAGCACACAGTCTGTGATTTACACTAAATAACTAATGGCAGAAGTCACAAAATAATCCCACACTAGTTCAGAATTACGAATAAGAATGGATTATTTATTTAGGGGAGACATACAGATCACTATCTTAGATAATAGTCCTCTACATGAACAGGGAACAGGAACAGGTTCTATTAGCCAGAAGTGAGAACCGGAAGCAAGAGAGAAAGCACAGGCTTTACAGCTGCATTTATACCATAAGAGAACATGCCTAAGTGAACTGGTATCTTAATGGCTATTGGCTGAAGGAGCAGAAGGATCTCTAACAGCACCTCCTCCTTTCTTTTAAATAAAAGAGTTACAAACCCAATACAAAACTATATACACTAGGAACAGATATCAAGTAAAAGACTAGAATTACAACCAGCATAAACAACGTTAAGCAAGGAACATAAATGTTTTAATAAATATTCTATCCTAAAATATCTAAGCATTGTATTGGAAATGGCTTGGCTATATCATAAGAGGATGGTAAATATGACTATCTAATCTTCAACCCCATTAAAAGCCTGAGAAGGGAGATAATAGTACATGAGTAGGCAGGAAGTACAATCAAGCAGCTTCCAACATGTGCAGTAGATGTTCAGAGACAACTGGCTGCCTGAGAAATCACCCAAAGTCTCATTTGCAATGTTGAAGCAACCAACATTGGCTAAGGCCTAGAGTAAATGACAGACCATTTCCAGAGGCAGGAAATTTTTCAAAACCTTCTTACCCTGTCTTGGAAAGATGTGACACTCTTTTTTTCTTGTATCCTGCTTATCCAGTCCAGACATGGTGCATTTTGTTATTGGCCAAGGCATGGGCAGTTTCTTGCCCAAAGGCCACTTTTGCTAAGAAGACAAACTCAAAGTGGAGTGTCTTTGGTGCTCAATACTCTCTCAGGAATGATCAGTGCTGCCAGGAGCAATCCTGTCTCGTGTCAACAAAATCCTAAGATATTTAAATGACATGTTCTACAGATCTTTGAAGTGGTTGAAGGTTACCTATCTATGCAGAATACA
>LOJH01066005.1:343-10398 GCA_001685095.1 Ellobius talpinus | reverse complement strand
ACCTTTGGAAGAGCAGCCAATGCTCTTAACCTCTGAGCCATCTCTCCAGCCCCCTACACAGGATATCTTATCGTTTAAAAAAATGTATGGTATACTAGGGTCAGATCAAACCGGATTATGATAGTCATTGTTAAGTTCTTAAAAATAATCTTAAAAATTCAATTCTATATCCTTGCAGCTCAATCACTTATACTAAGACAAATACAACAAATAGCCCTTGTCATTAATTTCATAATTCATTTCATCACACTTTGAGTTAGCACTTGATTATTGTATATGTATGTATCTGTAGTGTGTGTGTGTGTGTGGTGGGAATGTTAGTGTGTGTTACTGTTCAGTTTTACACAAGTTCAATGAGACATTGGTGGTGGGAAACTGAGCATAGTAGAAGCCCTTACACATGGAAATGAAGATAACACTTGCTTCATCCTTTGTTGGCAGTCCAGACTTTGTAAAACTCTAAGTATATAATGCAGGTTAGATTTAGCTGTTACTTATGAGTCAAGTCAAAGGCTTTATGTAGTTCAGAAGAAAAGCCGCTCACTGCACTGAGAAGTCAGCGAGGCTCCAGCATGTCTCTGTTGTCTCACTAGTTGTTATGGCATCCATATCAGAACTACATCTATGTGGGGATTGCAATCTGTGGTTGGCTGTGGATACAAGGGTCCTGCCAAGACCACCAAAAGCATTCCGTGGGCCACAAATGGCTAATTCTTCTTTACAATGAAGAATTTCATGTTTGTCATTTGTAAGTTCTGTGCGACATTATCCTCCATATCAGTAAAATTATAGTAAACATATGCAGTTCATGTATACATTTTCCCCCAGATAACTGACTTATGTTTATCAACACAGCACATCACTGGCAATACATATGTATAGTAAATAATTTAGTATAGACAAAAAAGTTACTAGTAGTGATTGCTACTTGATAGAAATGTTCCATTTACTATGTTCCCATGTTTGGAGTATAATGTAAGGGCAGTAGGGAAATTTTTCTCATTATTGGAAGTATACATAAGCCAGGTATAGTGGTTCACACCTTTAATCCCAGCACTTGGGAGATAGGCAGATCTCTTTGAGTTTGAAGCCAGCCTGGTCTACAGAGCAAGTTCTAGGACAGCCAGGGCTACACAGAGAAACCCTGCCTCAAAAAAACAAAACAAAGAAATATCCACAAAGCATAGTTTTCTTAACATCATTAGAACACATATTGGTGTCATTAAACATTTTTAAATTACTGAGTTAGACAGAATACCACTACTTATTAACTGTGGGAAGCAGCCTTTACAAATCCCACTGTTTTTCCTTTTCCCAAATTAAAGGTGGAAAAGGAACAGATGTGCCTGTAGGTATTAGATTTTTCTGAAGCCAAACCCTCCTGTGCCCCCCCCGTTAGATTGACTCTAAGGTTTTTGCTTTCTTTTGTTTGTAGTGCTGAGGTTTCAGCCATGCTAAGGTCATGCTCCATCACAGCCACTATCATGTCCCATCTTAAACCCAGCACAACCGCATCAGCAAATAAATATACGCTAAGTATAACGTGCACGCTGCCAATCAAGCCGCCAGCCCCCAGTGTCGACTTCCAAGTCACCCTCACCTTCAAACCTCCTTGTAAGATCTTGCTCAGTCTCATCAAATGCTGCTTCTTTGACATCATGGAAGAAGGCTTTGAGGTAATTAAGAGCATCTTTCATCTGGGCATCCTCACTGATGATGAGAGCATCATTGTATTTCTGTTTCAAACGAAAGGTGAGTCTCAGTACACTTCCGACTCCTCACGTCCACTACACTGAAGTTCAACTGGCTGTACTGAGATCAAAACCAGTTTCAAGAAAATCTTTCTCATATTGCACAGCTGAGATTTAAGAGGTGAATAGCCCCTAGTGTGTCTATGATAAAAAGAAAAGAAAAGAAAAGAAAAGAAAAGAAACTCTGAACCAAAAGCTGGTTTCCTTTTTTGTTCCAGTTAGCTAGAAATATTAATTAAGTAGTTCACTTCATATTGTAAAATTCCACCTTGGGAGAGGAATAGCAAAGGATCATAAGAAACAATAATAAAAGCAAGTCAGCTTTGACATCCTTCTGCATCGTGGTGCTGACATTCCCCTTAAATTCCAAAGTCATAGCTAAGTACCCATGGGCCTTTCAGAATGAAGGCCCTTACCACCAACTCTGAAAGCCCATTAAGCCTTAAAATTCCGTGAACACATGCTATGGACCAAGTCTCTAAATATTTCCCACTGTGTTAACAACAGAGTGTTTGTTGTACTGCTATTCCCTTCTCTTAGAGCCCTGAGTGTTCTAAGCATGTGGCTTTAACAAAGTAAGACCACACAGGCTTCAGGATGTGGCGACAGGAGCCACGTCGTGAACTCAGAGACGGCGGTTACCAATCACAAATCTAGAGCAGTAGGGTTTTAGCATCACCTAATTTTCTCCAACCGCATAAATAAGGCAAAGCTGGAAGCTTGACACAGACTCTGAGCCTCTCTTCCAGTCTTGTAGACTTGCTGTTAAGTTTCAGAAGACAAATGAGGTTGGGGACGACGTCCTGGAGAGTTTTTAATTCAGCTCTTGGCTAAGATGAGAAGCTAACGTTCTCTCAGCTGCCACAGGGCAGGTCCCAGGAGGGGCAGGGACCAAAGCGTGTCATTCACAGCAGCAACCTACCCGCAAATGGGACGTGTACAGAAAGAGCGCTCTGCAAATGCTACTCTCCTTCTCCTTGTCCGGCATCTGAAACACCATGCATGCTTTATGAACTGCAACAATCCACTGTTCGTATCTCTGAGTGCCAAATTCTCTGTTTTGAATCTGAAATAATTTTCCTAGAGGGCAAAACAAACAAATGGTCTTCAAGCATTGGTGCTAACATGCCTCATCTTCTAATTTTCTTTCTTATCCATTATAAATAGGATATTTATCCTGAAGACTGAGATTTCAACTAAGTGTGCATGTATGTATAAGTAAAATGATTATTTACTAAATGAACCCAAATCAAAGCGCTTTACATTTATAATTGCATTTATTTTTTTTCCTATTTCAAGAGGTCAATAGTTCATTTTAAAAGAGGAATTGGGTTCAGAAAGACTGAGCGTCTCACCTTGAGCTATCACAGACTTACCGAGTTCCTTGGAGACATTCTTTGCCAGTTCCTCTGTCTCCTTCATCAGCTGAGATATGATGGACTTAAATGTGTTGGTAGTCCGTGATTCCACCTTCCTGAAAACTAGAGTCAAAGGAACACGACTTGTTTGAAAGAAGCACAGGTCAAATGCTGCCATTTCCAAACCCTTCTCAGCCCTTGTGACATTCTCTGGAAAGCCACAGGCTCCACATTCACTAGTAAGTGGCCCAAATCACAGCAAATGCTCAAAAGTCTTGAAACAGCCTCACATTGCCTCGTGCGCCTAACATCTCTCCTGCCTCGGTGTAACCCAGCCTCTCAGCCTAGCTTTCCTGGAGCTAGGTCAGGCTGCCCTCGGGGTTCTGCGGGGTTCTGAAAGCGCCACGCCACACTCCAGCCCCGTTTACCGGCTTTCCTATTCTCTTTCTCCACACCTTCTGCCCCCTCCCGAGGGTGTTCTTATTGGTCTTACTATTCACATTTGTGTACTTCCGACAGAAAAAGAATCACCTGTCACATGCCATGCTCTGGCAATAGAGGACTGGCAAGAACTACCGAATGCTACACGGAAGGCTGGTTCTTGGAGGGAAGAAAGGCGTGCTCTGAAACTCAGCCAACCCAGTCCTGCAGTACATACAGGTGCAGGCAAGGCATCAGGGGAGCGAGGGGAAGGCAAGTCAGTCTCCCTGGGGAGGCTGCTGTAAAAATAGCACGGGAAGGAGAAAGGCAGGAAAAGGAGCAGCCGTGCAGAGGGCACAGCTGGGACACAGGCTCAGGATAACACGTGGAGGGTTTGCAGAGTCAGGGAGAGCAACACAGTCTTTACAAGACTTGGAAGTAGATCAAGTTCAAAGGCAGAGTGATACTTTATTTATGCTTTAGGAACGAAGCTTGCCTAAAGACTAAAAGGTAAAACTAAGCCGCTAGAGGACAGGCAGGGGTGGCACACATCTTTAATCCCAGGATTTGGGAGACAGAGGCAGACGGATCTCTGTGAGTTCAAGGGCACCCTGGGCTACACAGGAGCAATGCAGAAACAGATCCAGGGGGTGGTGCACGCCCAGCACTAGAGAGGAACAGAAAGTGGGATGAGAGGGGAACTCGCTCTCTTTCTAAGGATATCTTAGCCGTAAGAGCTCTCTAGTGGTTTGACTGCTTTTCTGATCTTCAGGTTGAACCCCGATACCTGTCTCTTGGGTTTTTATTATTCGTGGTACAGAAAGAGCTCAAACATGGGTGGAGTGGGAGGCACCTTCTTCACAGTTTCCATGGGGGACACTCAGAAATAAACAGAGCTGGGCCCTCCCATTCCACTACAGGCTAACATGAAGCCATGGGTCACTGCTATCCCTCCCTGCTTACGTGGCTAGTTAATCACTAATAATCTGCTAGTGAATCTCATTTTTAAAAACCTGTTCTGGTTTTCTGGTGAGCGCTGTTATGATTCAGATAATTTCAACTACAGTTAGCAGACACAGGAAGAAGATGACCCCGTAGTATCCAGCTAGAGCATGAAACACAGAGGCCTGACCCAGCCGCTGGCGATCAGCACACTTAACTTTTCTCACTACCCACCTCACTCTCTTGCTGGTGCTGTGTAAGGGTTTTGGAGTCAAAGAGCAGGGATACTTGTCCCTTTCAGGCTACTTTTGAGACTCAGGAGGAGAGGTCAATTAGGGAGAAAGAGAGGAAACACACCTATTCCTAAAGTGTGGGGTTAAAATGCCTTTGCCAAACAAGTACAACATCAGAGTTCACCCTCTGTCTGTGAAGTAGGATGAGCAGAGTCTCAGATTCCCAAGGGGTGTGTTCTGAGACCCACTTACATTTCTGGGGCTTATAAACAACCTGCTCCAGTTCCTCCACGTTGTCTCTGACCGTGGCGATCACGGACGTGTCAAGGGCGGCGCAGAGTTTGCAGATATGAAGCATGGCTTCCTCTACAGTTTTGGCGTCTCCAACACCCACTGAGGCAGTCAGTCCGATGACCTGTAAGGAGCATCCCCATCAGTGGCTCTTGGACATTCTTCAGGATGTTGTGAGCAGAAGGGCCCCGAAGTGAAGCACTAAACTAATCTTATCATCCAGACACCAATGAGAGTAAGAACACGAGAAGAAACCTTCTCCAGGCAGGGCTACTCTTTCCTTTCTCCCCATGTCTCTTACTGAGGAGGAAAACATCACGACGGGAATGAAAAGGAATGGCGTGTCCAGTCACATACATGTCCCATTCATTTTGTGTGCTTTGAAAAGAGCCTTCAACAATCAGTGAAGGGGAGGTGGACATTGAAAACGAGAGCTGTGTAGATCCAATGAGATGGTGTCCTTCAGCCACAGCTCGACATAACTGAATGATTAACTCACAAGTCAGGCATCTGTTTACCACCAACATTACTTGAAAAGAACAAGCTGTGGGTACCACACTAAATGTCCTTCAACCTGTACATCCGACATGGGCAATTACTGGAGCAAAAGAACTGCATACAATTCATGTTTTGAGGCCTCGTTCGGGTCCCTGATATTATACCATGACTCTTTATTGTACCCATCTCGGTTCTCAGCCACAATGAGAACCTATCCACTCCAACTCCCTCTCCCATTTCTACATTGATGATTTTTAGCAAAGCACCTGCCTCTTCTCTGATGGAGAAGGAGAATTTATGCACAAGACTCCCTTCCTTTCTGTCCCATCTAATAATGACCCTCTGGAGTGATTATTGTCGTGTGGCGTGGGACGGGGTGCTGCTCGTTTCCTGGGTTAAGCCATAGACCCGCCCACTGATGCTCTGCCCTCCAGATGTCTCCAGGGGCATCTGCCATAACCACCAGCTTTACCAACTGTCCCCTTTCCCGTTCTGCCTCATCTATTGCTGTTCCTTATCTCACACTCAAGTGACATGGTAGGGTTCTAGGATTCTGGAGCATGCCAGGATCTTTCATACCTTGGTGCCTATGGACACACAGAACCCTTGTACTGAAAATCATGAAGCCATCTCCCTGGAAACCTCCTCTTAGCTCCCCACTTCTCTATTAGGTCTTGCCTTGCTTTTATTTGCATTCTGACTACACCCTTTCCCCGTCTCAGCAGCAAACCTGTGATAAGCTGTGACATAACTCCTATGTAGCTGGCTCCCCATGCGAACTTAACTGTATGAGAGCCAGCATTTTATCTTCTGTAGCAGTGTCCCCAGGGCCTAAAAAATGTCCAAGGTATATGGAAGCCCATGATTCACACAGTTGGTCCTCAAATCCAGATGTTATACATCTGTGAATTCACATAACCATGGATCAAAAATATTTTTTAACTTCCCAAGTACTAAACACGTATAAATTTTCCCACCTTCATTCCCTAAGCAATACAAGAAGTATTGATATAAAATTTACATTATACTGTACAACATTAGTAATCTAGAGATTATTTAAAGTATGCAGGAAGAAAGTGTGTAGATTATATATAAATGCAATGTCATCTCAGACAAGAAACTTAAGCAGCCTTGATTTTGGTTTCTGTGAAGGGTTTCCACCCTGGATACCAAGGACAACTGTTTGCAAATGAATGAACCAAAACTAAACAATGCGTTGCTAACTGACAGACCTAGAACATGAGGAGGATGACCTCAAATGTGGCTACAAGAGTAACTAAGTGGGATTCTGGATGGCTAGGGCTGCTCCAAGACGTCACCTGACTGGAACTACCTGAGGCAGTGGGCCTGGCGACCCTCCGAGTTTGTGATCTAGGTATCGGAACATGATCTGATTGTACGGGTGGTGTTTACTGGTGTTATGGCATTCGTCAAAGATCATCAGGGTGAAGACAGACAGCGAGGGGATGGTTCCATCGTTGAGACTGTTCACAAGAATCTGGGGCGTGAGGATGATGATGTCTTTGTTCTCGATAATGTCCTGCACTGAGACATTATCAGCCGTTGCCCCAGAAATGCCCGCTACGCTGTATCTGGGAAATGACAGAAACCCCATATTACCAACTGTGATGTGGACAAGGAAGCAAAGGTGAGATGCCAGATCCGAGCAACCATTAATGAAGCTCCCCCTAAGCCCAGAAGAATACAACCGGGGAGTAGTTTATGATATCACTCAAACCTGACAAAAAGCCAGCAATCGGGAAATGCAAGTTGGTTATAACTGACCTCAGTATACTTATTCTTTCAAGTCATTAGGAGATGAAAAATTCTTCAAAGAGTAATGTCAAATGAAGTATAAAATCACTAAGAATGACTGGTGTATCATCTAAATATTAACCTCAGCCTCAAAGTCATTCACTCTGCAGAGCAACCCATGAGCGCTTAGCTCTTCTGGTGGAGCCGAACGAAAAATATTACTCCACAAAGGAGTTACCTCTAGAACCTAAGTCTATGGTAATTTTCTCCAAATCATATCTTTTAAAAAAACACAGAACAGGGTCTGGAGAGATGGCTCAATTACTAAGAGCACTGGCCACTCTTCCCAGAGGACCTGGGTTCAATTTATAGCACCCACATGGCAACTAACAACTGTCTGTAACTCCACTTCCAGGGTATCCAACACTCTCACACAGACATACAGGCAGGCAAAACACCAATCCACATAAAATAAAATATATAAATTATTTAAGAAACAACAAAGAACAACTAGGCATGTCAGTGCACACCATGACACTGTGACCCCAGCACTCAGAAGGTAGAAGCAAGAAGATCATATCTTCTAGGCCAACCTCAGTTACATAGTGAGTTGGACAGCTCTGGCTACATGAAACCCTGTCTCGGAAAAGAAAAAAAAGCAAACAAACAAACCAAAAAAAAACCAAAAAACAAACAAAAAAACAAATGAAACAAAGTATATTCATTGCATGAAGCTAGAATTTAAAAAAAAGAAAAAATCAGTTAAACTGATTGTAATACATACCCAAGTCTTTCAAAGTAGCGTGAGAACACAGTTGCCTGCTGTTCATACACAGGAATTTGATTAGCAAAAAAGACCACTTTCCCTTTTCGTCCGTGTGGCGATGTTTTCAGATGATGCTCACATATAAGAAGTGACACAAAGGTTTTCCCACAACCTTTTAGTATGAAAGGAAAACAAAACAGATAACCAACATTAGACACTTCTCTAGAATATACTTATTTTCTACTTCTCTATTACCTTTGGACAGATAAACTATCAGTTGGTGTGGGAAGCCTTCTGTATATGTGTTGCTCTTATTGGTTAATGAGTAAAGAAGCTGCCTTTGGCCTGTGATAGGACAGAGAAGAGCTAGGCAGCTTGGGGGAACTAAACTGAATGCTGGGAGAAAGAAAGCAGAGTTGCAAGAAGTCATATAGTAAGCCATAGCCACATGGCGATACACAGATTAATAAAAATGGGTTAACCAAAGATGTAAGAGCTAGCTTACAAAATGCTTAAGTGATTAGCCAAACAATGATTTAAATAATATAGTTTCTGTGTGATTATTTCGTGGTCTGGGCAGCTGGGAACGAACAAGCAGCTTCTGCCAACAATCAGCCATCTGCAGGGACAGCAGCAGTTTAAACAATGGCTGAAAACTATCAAGCTACTTCCTAGGTAACATGAACTCAAACAGCAAGAACCGGAAGTAAACTAAGAAGGCATTTCTCTTGCTTTATCCATGTTCTTTGTGTTGATAGGTCAGCTTTCACAATGGCAAATGCAACGGGGAAAAACTTGAACTTCTTCATTTTATCACAGCACCCAAAAATAGAAGAAAAAGCTAAGAGAAAATTGCACAAATTACCACAACCGACTCACCAGTAGGAGCACATATTATTGTATTTTTCCCTTTCTCAGCAGGCAGAGCAAGCTCCAGTTGGTAATTTCTTGGTTTCAACCGACCATTAAAATTATTAGAAGATGCTTCTACAATATAGAAGGAACAAAGTTACCAAACAGCCAGTGTTCTGTCATTCAGTCAACGTGAGTTCTGACTCTAGCCAAAAAAAGCCCCATTTACGAGATTTGGAATCCAGCCTCTTAACAACTGTCCCACTTCTTCCCCCATTGGTTTGACACATACACCTGTCTCTCCATGATAAAGTATCAATAACAAGGAAACAGGAAAGGCCAAAATGGATTCTTTCTAAAGCATGGAAACTTAATTAAGAAAAAAAGAAAGCAAGAGTGGTCTAATCCAAAGCAACAGCAGGACTATTTCACAGAGAAACCCTGTCTCAGGAGGGGGATAAAAAGAAAAGGGTGAATGAGACTTTTTAGAACGTTGAGAAAATCAGCGTTGCTTAAGACATGTATGGATCATTGTCTGAAACATTTAAAACAACCCATACTGTATCACTCTGGCATGACAGAAACCTTGTTTCATTCAGTTGCTGATTCCATTTGTACGGTATCTTTTTTATATTGTTCTAAAAGTGGTAATGTTCTTTTAACACTATTCATTATTCATCTTATTGCTTTCCTGATACATTTTGTTATAAATATGCTTTGGTATGTCTTACAACATTCTGGTCTCTTTATGATGAACACATGTTTCAAGGAGCATTAGAGGCCTTATCCAGCCATAGGCAGCTTTCACAGCACCATGTGTATGAGAACGAGTTGATTCGAGCCCTCCACACAGATGCCGGCAAACAGAGGGCACACAGCCAGCTCATCCACATGTGTGACAGTCCTGAGATCTTGGCAGGACATTGAGCACGTGGCTCATAAACAGAGGTATTGTTGTAGAGCACAGGCTGCTTTGGGATGTCACAGACACTGAAGTTCTGGGATCACCATAGTCATCAGAGGACATACACTGGACATACACTCTCAGGGGTAGAAGGCAAATAAGATCAGCAGAGGCCGCAAAAGACAGGAACAGTGGTTCTGATTATGAAATCACTATTTCCTAATCATCCTTTTTTTAAAAAAAAGAAAGAAAGAAAGAAGGAAAGAAAGAAAGAAAGAAAGAAAG
>LOJH01066004.1:0-10398 GCA_001685095.1 Ellobius talpinus | reverse complement strand
AGGCAGGCAGGCAGGCAGGCAGACAGACAGACACACACACACACACACACACACCACGACATGAGTCAAGCATGAAAGAATTCAGGACGACAGGAGTTCTAGGCCATCATTGGCTACATAGCAAGTTAAAGGTCACCCTGGGCTATTTGAGACTTTGTCTCAAAAATGAAAAAAGAAAAGAAAAGAAATATTGGAATGAAAGATTTAAAAAGGTGATACAGATCTTTGCTACCTCTTTCAATTTTTAATTTTTGTGCCGTATTCTAAGACTTCATTAGAATGAGAGCTGGCCATCACTTGTTATGTTATGAATTTTCTTTACCCAACCTGGAAGTCAATGTGACTATCTCCGTGAATTGCTTCTGAGAAAGCAGCATTGCAAAGCTCAGTTGACTTAGTGAAATGATATCCAAGCCAGGTTGGGTAGTCATGGCCTTGGGGGGGAAAAAGAGAGAAATCAAAAATAGTAGGAATATTCATCATAAAACAGAAGTCTGGAAAGCTGCCCATGCTCTTAGAAAATGTTCTCACCAAATAATTCAAGTCCCTGTTCAGATTTGAGTGGGTAAAATTCCAAAACCAGTTTCTCTCATTCAGAGGGGAAGAGAGAGGGTGGGGAGAGGAAGACATGGAAACAGAAAGGGGGGAGGACCCACATTTGTAACAGTGATTTAATTCTGCTAATAATGAATTTACTTGTGAGGATTAGATAATTTATTAAATATTTAATTACAGACTTCTATCTAAAAAAGAAAAGATTTTTTGGTGGTGGGTGCATTTGGAGGCCTCTAGCACCAATTTCTCTAATGGTTTGTGTGACCCTGTACATGTGTGAGCTTGCTCTGCCTCCCTCTCCTCGGAATGAGTCTGAGAATATCTGTTGACCTGAGATAAAATATCAGAGGACTTTGAAGCACAGTAAATGCTTTACCTGTCTGAGGTTTCATTATTATCTTCACTTCTCTATTTAGTCATTTTCTAGAAGAGAGGAGAAAAACGGCTTATATGACATTATAGAAACATTAAAATTCAAATAAAAAACAAGCCAATGCAGGATGACTATTAGGTAGTTTTCTGTTAATTGAATCATTTTCCCCATTGATTTGCATAAAAAATGATGATTGGTTTCCATGGGGGCAGAAGGCTCACAGCAAAGCAAAAATCACACTGAGAAGTGCAGAATGTCTTCGAGTAGTCATTTAGAACCTCAAAATGGGTCATAGGTGAGTAGGAAACCTGACAGTGGGTACACTGGTGTTTTGAAGGGAAGGCTTGGGTACCAGGGCCTTGAATCAGACTTGGAGGAATTAGAATCTTTCTATTTGTTGTGGGAGGCAGATTCTCTGAATAAAAGAGGGGAGTAGATTCGTAAAGTCAGGGTCTGCTCAGAGACTACCAGCTATGGCGTGGATTCTAGAGACTCAGGCATGGTCTGTTTCTTTATTTGGTTTTGAGATAGGCTTTTGCCCTATATAGCCCAGCCTGGCCTTGACCCTCCTCTCGTCCAGGTTGTCTTTGCTTTGATCCTCCTACTGTAGCCTTCGAAGCACTAACATTGTAGGCATTTGCTACCATGCAAAACAACAAAATAATAGATGCATCCAAAAGAATTAAGGCCATGTAGAGCTTTTGGAGATAGCCAAAGAAGGTTAGGGACAGCAGCCAGCTTTTCTCACCTGTGGGCAGGCCCAGTGGATCTCAAAATTTCTCTCACTCTCTCCTCCTGTCCCTCTCTCAGAGGGCATCCCACACTATCTGAGGAGCCCTCCCAGGAACTGTTTCGAGTCTCATGGGCTAACTGGCATCCACCTGAAATCCCAGAACACTGTAACTTCTGTGCGCCGGATCCTGATGAGCAGTCGCCCGCAGAGGAAGATCATCTTCCGCAGAGGAAGAGCGGACAGCGGGAGAGATGATGGGTGTGCTCCTGGCTGTCCAACCAGTTGTCAATGTCGCTCCTGTGGCGGCATACCCAAGTTATCGCCAGAAACTCCTAGCTGCTTTTTCTTTTTGAAAGAAATACCACTCATCTTCAAAAATGGATAATAAAATGTAGGCTCAGAGATGTTAAATAGTTGGCCCACTGTCCTATACCTGAGGTTTATCTACTTGAATTCAAACCTCCTGTAGAAGGGGAATTCTCATGTCTGTCTCACATCTAAGACAATGATTCAAACCTTAGTGGTATCAGAACCACCTAGGGAAAGCCCCTTGACCCCAGAGTCTCTAGGTCAGCAGCTCTTGGCAGGGGATGGGGTGCTGAGATGAGCTTTTCAGCAGGCTCCCTGGTGATGCTGAAACTGTAGGGCCCTAGAGCAGTGGGGTGACCCTTATCTACAGGTACCGGTACTCAGCCAGGAGGGTCTATACAATTTTCAGTATTTTTCCTGCCCTTGCAGATGTTTAGCATAGACTAGTACAGATGTTATCTCTCCTCCCCCTCTCTGTATGTATATGTGAATGTACATGAGGGAGAAAGAGAGTTTCTGTATGATGTATGCATATGTTTTTCAGCATACATGGGCTCATTTTTCTGAGCATCATCTTATATGGAAAAAAATCTAAGGAAAGAGATGGTTTCTCACAGCCCCTTCTGTCTTTGCACTTTATCTGAAATTGTGTGCACATGTGTGGCCTCCAAATGATGGAAGCTTCTTGAAAACACATCTGGGATCTTCATAGTCATGGTGGGTTTCTTCTGCCAGGGGTAAGCAGTTGGTGATTTAACGAACTTATATCACAACAGGTAAATAGACTGGCTGCCAATTTAAAGATCTTGTGGGTCAATGTGAAGACCAGGGTGAGCTGGGTGGTGTGCTTAGGGTGTAGAATCTGAAGAGACACTCATTTGCAACCTTGTTAGACACCGAGTTATTGAAGTCATTAGTCACTCCATCTACACATGTTGCCTAAGATGGTGTTTACTGGCAACTGGGCTTCAACTTTGAATAGCGATAGTTTTCGCTCACATTCTTTCCAGGAACTGGCATTGCATTGTCTAGAGCCTTGACTCTCCAAGGCCACAGTACTGTTATTCATTGCTCCTGGTGTGCAAAGCTTCTGTCTGTCACATGCCAAGCACCGAGCTAGGTGCTGGAGACACAGAGACACATACTATGGATAAATTCTTCTCAGCCCCATCTTGGCTTTCTTAGAGGTCTTGAAGGGTTGCTGTTGGGACTGGAGAATCTTCAAGAGTTGTATATCAATGGTTATATACCTAAGAAGGTTGTAAGGAAAATGATGTAATACAGACCAAACATTGTCGCAATTTGGAGATTGTAGCTGGGAGGGGGCGCAGATGTGAGGAGGAGGCCTTTGATGGCTTGCACTCCTGCAGCCATGCTTTTGGTGGCTTGCCTAATTCCTGGCACTTGGCCCCAGTGATTGGGCTCATACTCCAACAGGTACCTCTTTTCTAGAGACATGACCTGTATCAATGCACGTTCCTCTCCTCCAGATGTATCTGCTGCATGACTTTCTGAAGAGATGTGAACAAACACTAGTAACCTCAGACAGGACACCAACAATAGACCACAAAAAAACGATTCCATTCAGGTCTGTCACAGTGAAACAGTGAGTTGGGGGTCACTCATTGACGCGCAGATGACTTGTACGGCGGAGTCATTGAAAAGCCCATCCTAGCAAGGGGTGATTGCTCATGGCAGATGCATTTCTGGAGCTCCATGCCCAACTTGGAGGAAGCTCATGAAGCTGTCTATTGCTTATATAATCTTGCAGAGAGAACTCCAAAGTCTTCTAAGTTCCTTGTGAGCTTTGTGGGTGCTCCACTCTACAAGCTTCTGCATTTCAACCCAGGGGAAACAGATGCAAAATACCATCCTCTTAGGTGGCTGTGTCCCCTTGGATGCGCAGCTAACACCCAGTCATCAGTGCTTCTTCTCAAGGTTGACAGCTTTTGGGTGCCTTTTCGGCCTAGGGCTTTATCAACTGAGACCATGGCTGGCCTTAGTTCTTCTCCCCATTCTTTCTCTTCCTTTCTCCTTCAAGAGCAGAGACCTGATAACCATTTCCACAGGTACCTATCTGGTGCTCTGCGGAGGTCTTTAGGTTTAAGACAGGCCAGGAGAACTACAGTGTTGATACTGTCAACACCCGTGGCCTTGAGGGCTTTCTGGTTCTTCTCCAACCACTGACGATTTGCAAGCCACGCAGCTAAAGGCCTGAAAGATTTGAGGAACTTTGCTTAAGTACACTCAGCCAGACTGTGAACCTTTCTCTTCTGTCTGGGAAGGTGCTCCATCCCTCATGACGTCAACCGGAAACCAGGAGAAATAACAGCCACAGCAATTTCTTTCTGTCACTAGAATCTAGATTCAGTGGTGATGGAGAAAGAAGTGGCAGGTTCCCGACTGTGTGAGCTGCGCTTTGGAGGGGGAGGTCAGGACTCATGAGTCATGGAACGCCTGGCAGGACCACTTAGGTTTTCTGTTCTGTGCGACGCAGATCAGGAACAATGCGGCCACTGAGGGCAATGGAAAGAACAAGAAAAGGAGATAGATGCTTGCTGTGGTAGAGAAGACATTTCATATAATTAGAAAGAGCTGGATCCTGGGTTTGAGAAATGTGAATTTTCTCACTAAAGCTTGTCTTGCTGTCAGGGACTCACTCGTCTTAGGAATGACAGAAAAGCCCCGCTCTTTTCTTTTAGTAGAACAGACCTAAGAGTGAAGTCAGCACTAAACAGGGTGGGTGTTGGCCCCGCATGGCTTCTAAGTGGAAGAGCCCTCCTTGGTCTCTAAGTCCAGCACCTAGCATGCGGCACGGCTCCAGGATCACAGCGAACAAACGAACGGCTTCTACCTCCTGTGACTGAATGGTTTTTCTAAGGCGGCTGCTAAAGCAGTTCTGCTTGGAGCCTCCTCTGCAAACTGGGTCAGCAGGTCAATGGGGCCTTTTATATGCCAACCAGGATGCCCATACTTATGTTTAAGGTCAGATCTGGGACAGAAAAAGACTCAGGCCAAAGAAATCCATTTAGAACTTACCCGTGTAGACTCTGGTGCTGTGGAGGAGCTGTTCATTATTTATAGAGTGCACAATTGTGTTTTGTACAGTAACCTTATTTGGGCATCTGAATAAGCAAAGGCTAAGAGTGGAGAACAAAAATGCATTGATTTTTTTTTTCTTCTCAAATGAAAGGTAGATGGAGCGATTTTATATTTATGGATTCCTGGCTGGTTGTTACTCAGACACCAAGAGTTAGAATGGAATTAATCCTCTAATCTATACTAATGGGGGTATTAAAAGCACAGTTGTCTTTTTTTTCTAAATTCATCTTTTTGATATTTTTAATATATTCCACTGTAGCTTGGCATTGTACAGGGAAATAATAATAATATTTGGCATGTGTTAGATGCTTATAATGATTGGGATAGGCACTGTACTGAAATGCATTTATCCTTATTCAGTCTTTATTCTATACAAATGGCAAGATGTATAGCCAACTCCCATTTTATAGAGGAAAAAGTTGAGGCAGAGACAAGTACACTGAGCGGTTGAAGTGAATCCTATTGCCTCATCCATGTCTTTGGTGATAGGTTTCTATGCCATAGGACTACCCAAGCCACAGTTACCCAGGAAGGCTGTACACAAATTCCTGGTCCTGTGACACCGAGTTGATTCATGCACATTGATGTTTTTGGTCACTTTTGAGTCAATCTATTTAAGCAGTGATAAATATAACTGAAAATCTTTAGGCTGGAATGCTGGATGGGGGTGATGGAGAGGGCAATCAGGAAAGGCTTCCTGGAGGAGGTGATGACTGAACTTCTCAGAGAAAGAGAGAGATTTGTGTGGTAGAAGTTTCTAGGCTAAAGAAACAATATGTACAAAGGTTTGAAGACTCAGCTCAGCATAGAAAACCCAGCGCCTGCTGGGCCAGAGAAGCAATGAAGTAAGTGAGGCCTATGGTTCACAATGAGGCTGCTGTACGTCAACGTCAGCGCTGCTATGACCACACACATGGGCCCAGAAGAAAACGCCCTTCCTTACCCTGGAAATGAGAAAACAGAAACCGGAGAAGGAAAATGATTTGATTTATAGTTTGGTCAAATGAAAGCAAGTGTTGGAGTCTAATTTGTCTCCTACCATGCCTGTGGCCATCTTACAAAGGCTAGGTCATATGTCATATGTGAATTTAACTGTGAGACAAGTTAATTGGTCCTTTCCTTTAGGTGAAGCAGACCCAGGCCCAGGATAATCCCACTCCCTGCGACAGAGGCTGTTTTTTGTTCAAGACCAGAAGAAGGAAATAGAATATTGACGATCCCCTATATCTTAAAGATCATTTATTTTGTTACTTATTTTTTTGTGTGTGAGTGTGTGTGTGTGTATGTGTGTGTCTGTGCACATGTATAGGGTACCCACTGATGTCAGAAGAGGGTGTCAGCGGCTCTGGAGGCCATTGTGAACCACCTGACATGGGTGCTGGGAACTGAACACTGATTCCCTGTAAGGGAACATGAAACATTTCTAACCATAGAGCTATCTCTCCAGCCCCAAGAGTTCCCCATTTCTGAAAGATAGGAGTCTTAAACTTTTCGTGGTTATGAGTTCCCTATACAGCCCAGGACAGATAGAGTTCTTTGTTCCTAGGCCCACGCCTTTGATAGGTAAGAGTCCGAAGCCTCAGAGACCCTCTCTTTGGAGGTCAGCTTCTGCTTTGCCTCCCACACATCTGGTAAAAACATGATCTCTGAAAGTGCAGAAAAGTGTCCATCCACCAGGTGAAGGGAGCATCTTCATTTTGAATGTCTCTTCGCCCACCAGGACTTTGGCACAGGTCATGGCGACAGAGCAGTCAGTGAGAAGTGGAGGTTCCTGTGAAGCAGGCTGTCTGTCATCCCTCAGTTCGTACTGCGTGAGCTCCACACCTAGGTAAAGGCTCAGTTTGCCTGATCTTTCAATTCGTTGAGAGAATTCAGAAGTTGTCTTAAATAGAAAAGCCAATGTTCAAAAGGCAGCTAATCCAAACTGCTTGGTAAGAACCTTCCCTGCTCCTCAGCCTCTTCTGAAGCCCCCTCCCTCCCCCATGAGTCAACTGGTAGAGGCTTTGACTCTCCATCTTCGTTCACACTGACCTTTGCTCTAACCTGCTATCTGGTTAGCCTGGATGCCAAGGGATTGGTACAATGATTAACTAACCCAATGGCTTTCCAAATAGTGGTGTACACTCATTCAACCACACTCAGTCAATTTGAGGACATATGAGGAATGCCACAGGAACCCAGCCAAGCCACCTGCAGCTGACGGGTTGTCACAGAAAAGGAGTCAGAGCAGAGGGGCCAGAAGGTAAGAAACCTGACAGTGTGGACAGTAAATCCCACGTGCCCTTCTGAAATCACAAAGCCATGGTGCTTGTGCTTACGTGCCCTGTTTTAAGAATATGGCTTAGGGAGGTTGGAGAGATGGTTCAGCGATTAAGAGTACTGACGGCTTTTCCAGAGGACCCGGGTTCAATCCTCAGTGCCCACACGGTAGCTCATAACTGTCTGTAACTCTAGGATCCACCAACCCCACACAGTTGTACACACAGGCAGAAACACCAACTAGAAAAAAAGAACCTGGTGCATGTGTGTGTGTGTGTGTGTGTGTGTGTGTGTGTGTGTATCTGTGGAAGTGACCATGCCATGGAGAGAGATGCCAGTGGCTCCTGGGCTTTTTCTATGTATTGGGGGCCTGGAGGCTGCAGGCAGTGGTACACTTAAGCCCCCACAGCAGCTCTAAGCGGTTGGGATTATTGTGGTTCTGAGTTCTAGGGAAGTTTACTGCCTTGCCAAATGCCTTGCAGCCAGGAAGGGGCAGGGCAGAAACCTTTCCAAGGTTGGCTGAGAACATATAGTATTACCCGTTCCTGGTGAATTCCCTCACAGAAGCGAATGAGAGGAAACAGCAGGGTCTCAGAGTTTTGTTTCTGGGAAGACCCCAGCAATGGCAATCCTGGCAGGTGGGCAGGTGACAGCTGTTTCGAAAGAAATGTTTAGAGAGCAAGCACAGTTTTGGGTGCTGTTTTTTTCTTCAGAACAAAATGTTTTATTTCTCACTTCCGGGAAAGATATCTCTGACACTATTGAAAACGACTTAGATTTGAACTGAATTTCATGGACCACCCGTGTATCAAATGTGCTGAGTTCAACTCAGGTGATGTCTTACCCAACAATCAATCATTTCCATCGGATCATGTGTCTTGGTGTGTGGTGGGAAATAGCATAAAGTAGAGGAGAAATTATTTGTGTTGGGCCTGGAAAAATGTGGCTTTCAATCCCGACCTAGTCCCTGAAAAATGTCCATGGGTGCCTTATATAGCCTGTCTGGGTACCAATCTCAACTTCATGTCCATGGATGCTTTATGTAGCCTGTCTGGGTACCAATCTCACCTTTATGTTCATAGGTGCCTAATGTAGCCTGTCTGGGTACCAATCTCAGCTTTATGAGGTCAGAAATACTAAACTTAGTGTCACTAGTGCTCTGGGCAGAGTCTGGGACATGGTAGATGCTCAATAAAGCCTTGTTGTGTGCATAAATGAAAGAACGAACGATTGGAGAATGATTTTGCAGAGCATACTGGTCCCCAAGTGTGTCTGCAGAATTTAATATGTTTAAAGCAGGAAGGGATTGCATGAGAAGGGAAGATAGACAGCAGCGTGGTGACAAGGATTCCAGGCTTGAGGGACAAGGAAAGACCAACAGAGAGGACAGGAGGATGAGAAAGGTCCAGGGTGCCACAGTGACTTCCTTGTCCTGATTTCTCAGAGCCTAGTGGCTTGCTGGGTGCTCACACCCTTTTATCAGCTCCTTTAGCCTCAGATCTCAAAGCACTGCAAGTGTTAATTAACCCTGTTCACTCCTACTGAGACAAATATCATCTATCTGCCGTTTCCAGATGAGCAAATTCAGACACATCAGATGGTGTTCTAGGGCAGTGCCCAGGTGGGTGCCAATTTCCAACCTGTCTCAGAATTGCCAGTCTTAGGAGGAAGCAGAAAGAAAGCTTAGATTCTTTGCTCATATATACAAGAAACCAAAAATTAGTATGATATTGAAAATCATACTTTTAGACATAAAGCAGAGAAAATCAGCCTACAAATCACAATCCTAGAGAACCTAGACAACAATGAGGACCCTAAGNGGAGGGGAGCAGAGAAAAATGTAGAGCTCAATAAAAATCAATAAAAAATAAAGACTCCAGTATCAAATAAAAAAAAGAATCACGCAGTCACACCAAAATGGCACATAACATTCCTGCTAAAGTGAGCGCAAGAAACAGCAGTTCTGTGATGCCTGAGATGCACCAAAGAAGGGATTTCCGTAGGTCAGTAAGGGCCGCTTGGGATACTCTAGCTGGGATGGGGAGGGTGAGAGAAAGTGAGTGGGTAGAGAGGAATGGAAGATAAATAACAGATGGGGCATCAGGGCAGGAATAGCCCAAACTGAAGAGAGGTAGAAAGGTTCATTCCAATGGAGAGGGAAAGGTCCTAATGGGTGGACATGGGGAGAAAAAATGTGTGCTAGGGAGGAAGGGAGGATACTGGGGCATTAAAAGTTTAAGTTGGGCTGGAGTTGGGAGTAGGGTGAGGGAAGAAGGATATAGGAAATGAATAAAGCAAAACTAAGGATACGTGAAGACTCATATGAAAATCCACTATTTTGTTAGCTAATTGAAAAATATAAGGAAGGGCTGAAGTGATGGTTCAGCAGTTAAGGGCATGTCTTGCAGAGGGCCCAAGTTTGAGTCCAGCACTCAAGTTGTAGCCAAGCCTGATGACCTGAGCTGGATTCCCAGGATCCACATGGTGGCTTATAGCCACCTCTAACTCCAGATTCAGGGATTCTGACCCCTATGACCTTTGTGGGCACTAATGCTCATATGTATGTGCTACCCTAATACATATAATTTAAAATAATACAAATATTTAGTAATATATAATTAAGAAAAAAGAGGAGTTTGAATGGAGGCACCCTGCATGCATGGACAACACTGCTCCTACAAGACATAGGATATTAAACAAAACCTCAGTGTCGATCATGGTGTACCCTGCTAGGAGCTGTTGGTCGGGAAGGGTCAGAGGCCCACAAAACAACACAGGCTATTAACATTGCTCTTGATTTCTGACCAGAGCAAGATGGCAAAAAACTATTGTTAAAGACACCACACACTTTTGTTGTAGGAGAGGAGCCTTCCTCCCTGCCTTTCAGAGTGATAGAAAATGCTAGAGGCAGCTGGGGGAGAACAATATGAAAAAAATCAATGATTTTATCCATTGCTGGACCTTGCATGCTGTAATACTTACCCACCCAGGAGGATTAGTCCACTGGCGTAAGAACTGTATGATTGTTATGGGGGTAATCAACCTCTTCCCCTTTTTCTCCCTCCCT
>LOJH01066002.1:0-10398 GCA_001685095.1 Ellobius talpinus | reverse complement strand
AGGGGAGCAGAGAAAAATGTAGAGCTCAATAAAAATCAATAAAAAAGAAAATGACCAGCCTGAGCTACATGGCCAGTTCCAGGAAACCTTGGAGAATAGGGAGATATTGTCTCAACAGAACAAAACAGAAGAGGGAAGGGCAGGAGGAGGAAATAGCAAAGTAAAAGGTGAGTGAGAAATTAAACATCAAAGGCACCTGTAGATTTATTTCAGTCTTTAGTTAAACCAAAGAGGGTAGTAACTATCAAACACTGGCGGAAACAAAAGAGAAACACAAATAAAGAATGTGTCCATTTTATGAAAGTTAATCTCTACTGTGGCTACGTCTAAAACGCCTTTTCTTTTGCCCAACTTGCACTGAAATGCTTGGGAATGAAAATGGAGTCCGAATCTTGCTTTAAGACATGTCAGTGGAAAAAACCCAACAACAAATCAAAGGTGCTGAACTATGAACATTTATTAATTACATGCTCTCCTTTCACACCCTTGAGCTTTCCACAATAGTCAGCAAAANAAAAAAAAAAAAAATAAGCAGTCAAAAAGGCCCCTGCTACACAGAAGACGGTTCTCTTCTTGTTTATCTAAGCCTGGGGTGGGGGGTAGAACTACCTCAGTAAACTGGAGATGAAAATGATCTCGCCTGTGGCTGATGCTTTTATTGTTCCTCACAGGCTTCTTCATGGAACCAACTGTGTTCACGGACGTCGAAGACCACATGTACCTTGCCAGAGAGGAATCCTTCGGGCCTATCATGGTCATTTCTAAATTTCAAAACGGGTGTGTTCCCTAGGCACACTGTGTGACGGGGTTTCAGCTAGATAACTCCTCTGCCTGGTGCTGTCCCTAGAGAACGCAATCAATGGGCGTGCAATTCTACACCTAAGAGGAAATCAACTAATTAAGTAGTTAGAAGCACCTGGGGGCCAGGAACGAGCTCACTGGGCGAAGGGCTTCCTGTGGAAAGAAGAGGGCCTGAGTGCAGATCCCAGCACCCACTTACGAGGGAGGTGTGGCACCGCGGCAACTGCAAACTCAGAGCTGGGCAGACAGAGACAGGAACATCACCCCACAAGCCAGTCCAGCCTGACTGGTGAACTCCAGGTTTAATAAGAGACCCAGTCTCAAAAGCTAAGGAGACAGAGTAGCTGCGTTTGGGGAAGACAGGAGAGCTTTGGGGCTGGACAGTTCTGAAGAGGGGTGCACACAGGAAAAAAGGCTCTGAAAATTGGCAGAGGAAGCACACAAATGATCCCTGCAGACTAAAAAGGATGATGCTGGTGAACTGGAAAGAGATACTCCCTGGCCTGTGTGAGGAGTGGAATACTCTCCCTGCACTTTTAATGGTATTTTCTGCTTCTGGAAACATCTTACAGGGACATCGATGGAGTTCTGCGCCGAGCAAATAACACTGAATATGGTTTGGCCTCTGGGGTTTTCACGAGAGACATCAACAAGGCCATGTACGTGAGTGACAAGCTAGAGGCAGGAACGGTTTTCATCAACACCTACAACAAGACAGACGTGGCTGCCCCTTTCGGTGGAGTGAAGCAGTCGGGCTTTGGGAAGGACTTAGGTGAGTGTGGCTTATTTTGTTCCTGGACATCCACATTACTCCACACAAAAACATTATTTCCATGCAACCGCACTCCCTTCTTATTTTAAAGGGGATCTCCTAAACAGCAGCTTACAAAGGACACTAGAATTTTAAAAACCATTAAGTACATTTTAAGAGTATGGTATGGTGGTTTGTGCCTGTAATCCAGCACTTAAGAGCATAGGAGACAGGAGGACAAGTTCAAGAGCATCCTTGGCCAAACAGCAAATTTGAGGGCAGCTGAGGCTATGTGAATCTCAATATAATCTGAAATAAAAATACTTGATTTTCTGAAACTTACCTGCAAATTTGGCTCATTTGAGGCATTATTCTCTTTCCTAGCGATTTTTCAGTGTATTGATAGGAATAAAAAGTGGTCTTGGGTCTAAGACACAGTTGCAGGTTTTCTTGGAAACTTTCTGTTACAGAAGCAACTGTTTCTGTCTGTTCTCTGACAGTGTAACCGACAGCTAAAGGCTTGTCTGACTATAAAACAAAACAGATTGCCTGATGGTTCCTACAGGTTTGAAGGCTCCTTGGTTCAGTGTAGTCTCAATCTTGGCTATCTTGAGTTATAGTTACCTAGGGGCTGTAAAATATTTGATCTGATTGCTCTGGAGAAGGCTGGGAACAAGTTTGTAATTCTCCCGCATTATTCTAATGAGGGGACAAGTTTGACAGCCTTGTCTAATGTGTTCATCAGACTGCTTGTGGCACCCCGTCCTTGTGGCACCCCGTCCTTGTGGCACCCTGTCCTTGCCCTCTGAACCCTATACCATGTTCATTAGTCACCTTATGGCCCCTTCCCCTTGCCCTCTGAACCCTGTCCATCAAGTTAATTCACTTCCTGTGGCACCCGCCCTTGGCATCTGTAGAGATCACTTGTCTGGAAGCAGGTGAAGCCTAGATGTGATCTTCTGTCTCAACCAAGCAAAGGAAACTGCACTTCCATTTGCCTCTCAGTGAACGTCCTCAAGCTTTCCTCCCTGTACCCAACTCTGCTTTATTTAATGCAACTGAACAGACAGTACCCTGGTCACAGGACCACAAGATAAAGGAGCAGATAGAGTTCATCAGGCAGGGAACAGGAGGAAGGCTAGGGCTGAAGCTCGCCAACCAACACGCCAGTCCCTGGAGGACATCGTAGGCTACTCGAGCCCACACTACTCAGCACGGGCTATGATGCACTAGCATCCACACTATGAGGACTGTTAGCGATGCTACTGTCAGGGCCTTCCCCTAACTTACCTCAAGGCCCTCGGACGTCTCGTGTGAACCTGAGGAGCACAGGCCTAGGCCACAAGTCTCTACCCATCCTTGTGTGTGATCTCCTGGGTACTCTTCTGTCCCCCCAGGTGAGGAAGCCCTGAACGAATACCTCAAAACCAAAACGGTGACACTGGAGTATTAGAGCAACACCACCATCAGGAAGCTGTTGACAAACAGTCGCTGATGAACGAGGAACCATCTGGGAGCCACAAAAATATACACAAGGACCAGGAAGACCAAAAAAGGGTCAGGCCACTTGTGCGGCCATTTGCCTGAGTGTTGGGCCTCTTGGGGAGCATTTGCCCAAGGACCTCAGTAAATTCCAGTACATATCTTTCACCAGATGTCTTACCTCCATCAGGTTTTCACAATGTTGGGTATCGTGTGTTTTTCTAACGTGTGGGAGTTTGCTCTCTCTCAGGAAGAACTATTCTCTTCAAGACCATCCTTCCTGAACGCACTGACCTCACTCAGCTATAACATACTGGATTTCTAGGTCTCTAATCCCTGAGCCATACATACGGGATACTGACAATTAGTTCTTTACTTTTGCTTTCAAAGAACAGGGTATCCCCATAGAATGTGATGGCTGTCCTTGTCATTCCCATAGATCGATCTCCGTGCCTTTGACTATTCTGTAGCCCACGGTGACATGGCAAACGAGCAGCCCTGGAGCTCTTCTCCCAGAACTACCAAACTGGTACAAAGTTCAGTTCAGAGGACACCGAAATTACTGACATCGTCTTTGGTCCTATAGTTTGAATCCCAGTAAATAGCTTTCCAGGTGAATTTTCGGAGGTAAACAGTGGGAGACGGCCAATCTTAGTCATAACAGACTGTCTAACTGTCTGGCTTGGGGAAAACGACCCAACTTTTCTGAGCTCTGGCTTCCTTATGTGTAAAGCAGGGATCGCAGTGCCTTCTCAGAGTCCTGCTTACAAGGACTCAGTGCAATAAGCAAAGCCCGGCCACGGTGCTTCACTGAAAATACTCAATTGAAGTCCTTCTTTCCGTCACTGATTTAGAAGTAAAGTAATAAGTTAAAGGGCTAGATGAGGGGACTTCTTAGAAGGCTCACAAATCAGTGAAGCCGACTGATGGGTAAATGAACTTCCTTCACTTCTCAATCATCAACGCTTGGACTCCCCTTCCCACCCATTCTCCCCACATAGGGCACGTGACAGGACACGCCACATACAGTATAACACGTGTAACATACGGTACAATGCAACAACTGTCATGCCGGGAAAAAACGGTGCTCATGTGCAATAGTGCACGTCTGTAACGCCAGACTCAGGAGGCCAGGGCAGGATGACCACTGTCACTTGAGGTCAACCTGGACTACGCAGAAAGCTCAAGGCCAGTCTGGGTATCAAAAACAGAAACAAAAGCCACACTTTAAAATGTCAATGGCACCGGAGAAAGCATCACCTTTTCCATGGCTTTCCTCATGGCTGCCTACTCACCTTCTCATGGGGCATTCTTGCTTCCCACTCTGGCTCTGCTGCTCACTGGCTGTAGGATGTCAGGCAAGTTGGTGACCTAAGGTCTCCATGGCTGCATTTGGTGTATGGAAGACGGTGATGAACGCCATGACTTATTTGGAATAGTGTTGGCCTGAATTTGCCCAGCATCTGCATGACATCATTTAAGAGCTGGCCACTGCTCCTATGTGGTGCTCACATTGCATCCCACTGTGATAAGGGTTAAACTACTGCTTCTGACATGTAACCAGGTGAAGGAGACTTCCTGGTCACAAAAGTCTCCGGAAAAAGGCAAGAACAGTTTAGTTAGCTTCACTTACATCTTCCTTTTAAAGTGAAACTTCTGTGAACACTCACTGGCTTGGCAGACACTCCTGAGGAGTACTTGCTCCTTAGGAGACTAGACAAGGGTGTGTAGGGAATAACATTAGAGGCAGAAAACATTCGCAAGGGAAGCCCCTGCCTTGACCAATGTAACAAATACTGCCTTCCAGCACGGTTTATTACACTACAATCCCTTACAGCAGTTACCCCATCCAGTCTTGCCAGATGATGAATGAAGGTGCATGAAGGTGTTCTTTACCTGTGCCCACACATCACCTTAGAGACTACTGAGTCTCTGCTTCCTCCCTCGTGTGGTCCTTTTCAGAGCCTGACAGTCCTGATACTCTGCTCAGAACCTAAGGGTTGGTTTGTCTGTCCACCTCAGTCCTGACTTCCTCTGTTGACTTCTCTGTGTTCTGTCTGTCCTGAATGCTCTGATGTTCCAAAGACACACCAAACCTGCCCACCTCGGGGCTGCTGAACACACTGCTTCCTTATGCTACCACAGTGATGGTAATAGTTTTTGTTGTTAGGGTGAGCACATGACACTCCATGTGTAAATATTCTCTTAGAGCTGACTTTGACTTACCAGGTTGTTTCAATGAACATAGAGCTGGGAAGAAAAGCAATTGAGAAGTTAGGCCTCCTGAAGAACTGTCCTGGCTGGCCATAGCTCCTTGCTGTTCCACATTGAGGTTTCAACAAGAATCATGTTCCATGACAGCTCTTGCATAGCATGTAGGACTTGACAGCTCAGTCATCCTGTGCCTCCGTGTTCTTTCTGAAGCACTTGGCACAACCTGGTCTGTACCAACCAGCTCAGGGCAGATAACCTCTGGGAACAAGTGCTGGCTTTGTTCAGTGCTGTATCTCCTGTGCCTAAGATGTTGGAGAGCTCAAGAAACAACTGCTTTCCAGCTGAGGGGTCAGGTGACCTGCCTAAAACATACAGCTGTTCAGTATTTGTGCAGTAACCTCACGGTCTTAACCATGGGATTTTTACTCCCAATGCCTGCAATAGGGCCTGGAGACTGGAGAGAGGAATACAAATGACTTCAGAAACTAAAAATAAAAAACCAACACCACAGGTATTATCTGCAAGAGCTTTTCCAGAAGTGGTTAGGACGAGGGGGGAATGAGTCAAACGTGCCACTCTATACTAACGTTCCATAAAGTGGGAGAGACGGGAAGCCTAGGGTACATGGAACAGTGAAAGGCAGATGAGCCATGGCTCATGGGAAGGGCGCTGTTACTGCTCTTGCAAATACACTCTGAAAATTCACTACGGTATCAAATGATGTTTTTAAAAAAAGATGCAATTTTTTTTCCAATCAGGCTCCAAAAACATGAAAGGGGGTAAGAGTGACTGAGAGGTTGGCTGTGGTGGCTCATGCCTTTAATCCCAGCACGTCAGGAGGCAGAGGTAGGCATAAGTGGCTGCAAGGTCAGGAAGGCTACATAGTGGGACCCTTTCACAAAGAAAAAGTAAAAGGGCGTAGTGATTGCAAGGGATTTTTATCCTTACATAAACACTCAAGTGAACTTTCAATAGTATCTAATTATGTAAAAACTACATGAAGCTGACTCAGCATCAGTTTCTTTTCACAGAAATGAACGCACACCTGAGACTACTGTGTTCTTCATTGATACACTGGTCAATCGGATGTTAACTGATCACTTCCATTTTCAATCAGCGAGGCCATAATCACTTATGTCAATAAACATGTCTTTGTATGGTTTGGTGACTAATTCAAGGCGTCCTATCAGCGAGGCCATAATCATTCATGTCAATAAACACGTCTTTGTACGGTTTGGTGACTGTAATCCAAGGTGTCCACTCATTGT
Source organism: Ellobius talpinus (assembly GCA_001685095.1). Taxonomy (NCBI): domain Eukaryota; kingdom Metazoa; phylum Chordata; class Mammalia; order Rodentia; family Cricetidae; genus Ellobius; species Ellobius talpinus. The sequence goes on along the minus strand of LOJH01066002.1, from coordinate 3,882 downwards.
AAAATTGCTTGTGAGATGGATGTCACAACACATCCTACTGAGTAATTTGGGTTAGGGGCCAATGATATGGCTCTCCAGGCAAAAGCTCTTGGTGTCAAGCTTAACATCCTAAGTTTGAGCCCTGGAGTACACATGACTGAGAAAGAGAACCGACTCCCACAAGTTGACCTTCTTTTGACCTCTGCCCTGCACTTTGTATCTACACACACAACGAAGAAATAATTTTTTTTGTTTTGTGTTGTTTTTTGTTTTTCGAGAAGGGTTTCTAGCTGTCCTGGAACTCACTCTGTAGACAAGGCTGGCCTTGAACTCCCAGAGATCCTCCTGCCTCTGCCTCCTGAATGCTGAGAGGCAGAAAGGTCGAGTTCAAGGCCATCACAGAATACAAAATGCCACAAATACACAAATAAAAACTCGTGGCTAAAGTTACACTGACTAGAATGCAAGTTTTGGGTCAAATACATAATGACTGTTTCCCAAGATGTCTGCTGTTGTTCTGTAATATTCACACAGGACCCAACACCTCCCCTTTTACTGAGCGCTGCTCTATGCACGATGCCTAGAGATCCTAAGTTCTTAGAGTACCTCTACAGGGAAACAGATCCCAGCTGACCGCTGGCAACAGTGAAGTGGCAGGGCTGGAATTGGGTCAGTCTGTGCTCATGGCATAGTGATGCCAAAGCGTGATGGCTCACGTAAAATGTGGGAAAACTGCCTGCAGGGACAGTGAGGAAATGTGATCCACTGCCAGGCCGGGAGTCAGAGCAGCAGGCCGCCCTGTGCAGGGCCACCAGAGGCAGCAATACTTGACTCGCCCTGCTCCCTCTCCCTCTTCCCTCCCTCCAACTGTCACCTGCTGGGTCTCCCTGCCACCTGTGAGACAGTTCCAGGAATGACCCTAAGACACTACAGCATACCTGCACTTCCGGCTGGGAAGGTTCATCTCACGAACCCTGTTCTGAAACTAACGGACGTGAAGACTCTGTGATGAGATGGAGAGGAATCCACAGATTAGCGTCTCCAAGCAACGCGTTCTGTTTTCTTCAGAACTGTGAGTCAGGAAATGAACCAATGCTAAAGCTCAAGTAATTTACTGACACAAAATTGAAATAAAAGAGTTTATTGACACAATATATTCCAAGAAAGGCTCTGTACCAGGCACTGGGAGACACGGAGGGGGCCGCACCACAGCAGTGGACACACAGGATTACACTTCGGAACAGCAATACACACAAGATGCAGTCTGGTTATAATTGCCACAGCTGATACACAAATTAACAACCTAACATGACAATTTGGTATAAAAGTCATTTACATGCTATTTTCTGATTACCTTTCCACAGACCACAGAACAGATCAAAAGACACATTTAAAAAAAACAGTGCAACAAACACACACTGAAATACACAAATATGAAATTCATAATTGAAGAAGGGTTTGTACACATGCGTAGTGAAAGCACTTTGGGCAGTGGCTAATACAGGAAGGACTCGGGGACAACGAGCCACCCTCCTCTACCAAGTCTGTAAGACATGATGCAATCAGCTTTGGAGCTGATGACACAGAAAGCACTAGACTCACGGCCCACTAATGCTCCCCAATCTCTAGTACGCAGGGTCTGGCTTTCATGTGTGAGTTCCTGTTTCTACTGATTTCTGATACACCACTGAGTAATTTGGACCTTCACATTTTCAAGTTTCGAATGTCTACCATGGGTATTCTAGACTTTTAAAGTCTCCTGTGAAGTTTTGCTTTTTTCCTTTCTGATTTCAGACTTATATTGGGGGGTGGTGTTTCTCAATTGTTATTAAACGTGACGACAATTTAGTATGATGCCCTTATGATTTTATTCTTGTGCATTTAAAATCTTCAATGTGTGTGTATATACACATCAAAAAATAAATACATATACATACATACATACAAACAACTATAAATGACCTTTGTGTAACAGGAGGTTAAATCTAATGTTTTGGAAACAGCCTGTCCTGGTGTCCTGCATAATTCACTCATTCACACTGACGTGGTTATAAAGCCATCACAGTGAGTTTTCATTTTCCTTGACCCATGCACATGCAGGCAGCACTAACTGGACTCAATAAGCTATGTATACACAAATACATTGACCTGTTAGAGAAGGGAGGACAAGTGGGGTCGGATAGAAATCAAGATAATTTGTATACATGAAACTGTCAACGAATGAAAAATATTCTAAAGTTGTTATCGTTTCCCCCTCATCTCTTACAAGACAGTAGAATGGCCCTACATTTAATTGGTGGACACCACAGAACAATGACAACCTGACACACAAGCCCAGGCATACCTCGGCAGATGGGACCAGACAAGATCCTCTGCTGGACATACCACAGTCAAAGACGTGGAAATACGAACTGAAGAAACAATAGTAAATGTTGTAAGAGAGAAACATTAGTTCACAGACAAAGGCAGGAAAATCAGAGGAAGGAGAAAAGCACCTCCACCTTCCTTCCTTCCTGGTTGGGACCCGGTGTCTGTGTTCTTCTACTGTATGAAATGGGGGGTGTTAGTGGTTATTTCCTCTCAAACCCTTGCTGCTACCTTGTATGCCCAGGGTAAGGGAGAGGACCAGGGATAAAAAACAAAACTATGAACCAAGTGATCAGAAGGGCACCTTTTAGCATGACAAGAGCTCCTAAGCTATTTTTCTCTACTACAACCACCAAACTGCATTGTATCTTCATTAATAGAGAGCTACAATCTAGTGGTTTCTGGGAATGCAGAATAATCTTGGCAACTCTAAAGGTCAGTGTCTTAGGGTTTCTATTGCTGTGAAGAGACACCATGATGACGGTGACTCTTACACAGGAAAACATTTAAGTAAGACTGACGTACAGTCTGGAGGTTTTGTCCATTACGAAGCATGGTGGTGTGCAGGCAGATAGGATGCTGGAGAAAGAGCAGAGATCTACAGCTTGATCCACAGGCTCTGTAAGAAGACTTTGTGCAAAACTGGACCTAGTGTGAACATGTAAGACCTCAAAGCCCACAGAGACACACTTCCTCCAACAAGGGAACACCTCCTGATAGTACCACACCCTATGGGACAGATGTACTACATTTTCTTGTGGTTAACATTATTTTTAAAGTCCTTGAACTACTGAATTATAAAGCAAAAACAATCTTTTGCTTGTGAGCCTCCAGTTTATGGAAATATACTGTCAGCTAACTTGACTAAGATGGAATGAATGTTACGTCCTGGAACATTGGGGCTATTCTTCGACGTGTCTACTCTTGCAAAGATTTTAACTGCCTCTGCTGATCGTGAAAAAAAAAAGCAGGTCACCAGACTAACAGCTGAGCCACTTCTGTACAAAAATCCTTGCATGCTCAGGATAACCAAGTCACCTTCAAGACATCTGTTGCAAACGTTAAGTTCTCCTTAAAGACCTCCAAAACGTAATTTTAGTTGGCTCACCCCAACATCCACCTGATCTATTGATGGGGAATCTTTGCCAACCAATTATCTCTAAGAGGTGGAACCAAGCCAGGTGGTGGTGGTGCACGCCTTTAATCCCAGCACTTGGGAGACAGAGGCAGGCGGATCTCTGTGAGTTCGAGGCCAACTTGGTCTACAAGAGCTAATCGTAGGACAGGCTCCAAAGTGACAGAGAAACCCTGTCTGGAAAAACCACATACACAAAAAACACACGCAAAAAAAGAGGTGGGATAGCTTTCTGGAACCTGGAGAGAAAAAAAAAAACAAAAAAACGGCAATATGTACCCTTTCTCTGTGTGGTTCCCTCGCCACACAGCTGAGCTTGGACTTCTCGCTCCTGTTTCATGAGTTTCCCCCTTTTAATGAATAAAAATATAATTGTTTTATCTTTTAGCTAGCCTGGTTAT
>LOJH01066001.1:0-10399 GCA_001685095.1 Ellobius talpinus | reverse complement strand
GGTGGATGTGAGGGTGGGTGAAAATTCTGGTCAGGAATGTGGTACCTGATGAAGACACCGTTCCTGTCAGGATTTATGCAGTTAGGCATGCAATTTAAAGCATGCTAAGTGCCTGTTACTGCTAAAGTAGTGAAATTACTAAAATTTTATAAAGCAGCTTGAAAGTAGAGATCGTTTTCCCCTTTCCCCCTCTGCTAGACTGACAGAAGCTGGTTGGGTTTTTCTATCTGAGAAGGCAGCACCACTCCTGTATTAGGAAACGTACAGTCTCCGCTTTTACAGGGAAGTAAATATCGAGACCTCAAGCATTGTTTGTGACTTCTCCACTCTCTCACGGTTTTTAAAAATTGAGATTGAGCCAAATAAAAAAGGATGAAGGGAAGGAGGAGGAGGGATGTGGGGAGGAGGAGGAAAACCTTCCATCATGGACATTTCCCCCACTCCATTCCTGATGCCTCTCCTGCCTCTCCTCCTGGTTCTGGGCCACTTAGAGGATTTAACAATCACGAACATACTGCAAACATGGCTGAACGTTCTCCCAGACCCTTGTGGATTTTACTTTATGAAAAAATGTAGACTTACTATGGGACCATGTACCACTCCCCTTTTCAAGATCCCTGAGAGCATCTCAGCCACTGATGTTCACAGGTGACAGCAGCCCATGCAGGAAAGGATTCTGTATTTACACATTTAAATACCTAGAAACCCTTGCAAATGTTTGGAAATAGTCAGGGCTTTGGGGAAAAGTTTTTCTTCATCAGTCAAGGTGTTTGAGATGGTATTAAAATAGCATATAATAAAAATTTAGAGCAAGGAGACATTTCATTTTTTGGGGTGTGTGTCTGATGCATGCACCTGTGCACACAGACTGAAGCCAGGACACGGGGTGTCCTGTTCTGTCATCCTTTGTCCTGTTCCCTTGGAGCAGGGTCTCTCATTGGCGCTCCTGTTTTTTTTGGCTAGCCTCAGCAACCCCCCTGTTTCTTCCTGGCTTTCCCATGGATCTGAATTCAAGTCTTCATGTTTCCTCAGCTAACACTATTCTCTTCTTGAGCTATCTCTCCCATCCCAGGCCCCATTCCGTATTGGTCCAAGTCACTGGAGAGTCTTATCTACATCACTAGTCAAACATTTCAAACTTTGTTACCAGCTTGTGGCATTGGATTGTCAATTGCAAGAATCAGTATTATTAAATAAGAAAGGTTAGCTAGGGACTGTCATCTTTTCTGGCACAACGTTAGGGAGGACACACAGTCATTATCAGCAAGGCAGAGGAGAAAAGACTCCTTCAATCTAGACCAGCTGGGTCTCTAGTGGAGGGTCTACCTGGCCCCCTTCTTAGGCGACTTTAATCCCCTGAAGCCTTTAGTCCCAGGATCTACTCTTGGAGACTTTTCTCACTAGAGGGCAGCATTTGACCAACTGTCCAAATACAAGGTTGCTGGTGAGTGGGGGCCATCCATGCAGATGGCTTTAATAACTCAGTTAGCAGCCTTACATGGATTTCTAATTCGATTTGCTGGACTGGGACCCAATTTGGTTTGATAAGCCTTTAGGAAGGAGTTTTAGGGATTTATTCCACTAATAAATATGAATTGTTTCTAGATAGGTATTATGTCAGGTTTCTGAGTCATGCTTACCCTAGCACTTCTATTACCTAGCCCTTTAAATGCACATACATTATCGCGTTAAATTATTTATTATTGTAACTGAATAAAACAAGAGCAGAGTGACTGCTTTGGCGGCCTCTTTGTGTTTTCGACCTCTGCCATGGCATCATTTCCCAGTCAGTGTTGTCTGTATTCTTTCTGTGGGGTTTTTGTTTGCAGTGTGGCCCGTGGACTTGCTGCTGATGGCTGCAGGAGCGGCAGGTGGAGCCTTGTGGGAGATGTTTGGAGCTGGTCTTTCAGATAGGATAGTTTCCATTTTCTAGAGAGCATGGCCACAGGCTCGCCCATTGAATGAGTTTAGGATCCCGTAAGGCAATACAGTCCTTAAATTTGGAGGGTAAAAGAGCAAGTCACAGCTCAGTCCTCATCTGTCAGTGCCGGGACCAAACTATGTCTCGTATTTTCCCACAGAGTTGAGTGTGTGGTGGAGACACATGGTGTGTGTGTGTGTGTGTGTGTGTGTGTGTGTGGTTTTCTGTGGCAGTTTATTTTGCTCACACTTTTGTCCACGGTAAGGTGGACACATTATTCTTGGGGCTCTGGTTGGGGTGGGCAGCATGTCATGGTGAGATTGTGGGACTTTTTTATTCATGTCCAGGAAGCTAAACAAGAAAAGGAAAGAGGCAAGTGCCCACTGCGCCTTCCGAGGATGTGTGCCTGCCATGGGAAGACTTCTCAATAGCGAAGAAAGTCTTGAAGCTTTCACCACCTCCCAACAGCACCAAATTAGTGGCCAAACGTTCAACACAGGAACGTTATCAGAGGTATCTGATTGTCAGTCAGATCCCACCGTTTGTTTCTGGGGACATCACTATGGAGGGAAGTGTTGGGGAGACTAGTGCTTCCCTTTGGACCTGCTCAAGTGGCCTCAGGAGAAACTGACAGCTCAAATCTGCACACACGGTACATGTCCCTTATGTGTGATGTACATAGACTGCCACTGATGGTGCTTCTCAAGTACTGACTGATACAAATTCCTTTGGTGGCAGCACATTTTCTAGACGGCAATCATACCCGGGTCCTTATGGTATCAGAAGGGGCGTTTTCCTATACAAATTCATATTTAGCGTGGTCCATGTGTTTGTTTCTGTGGGTGTGTGAATGAGGGTGCACATGGAGGCAGACATGGCGTCAACGCCTTCCTCCATCGCTCTTACCCTTCCTTTCTGAAGCAGACCCTCTCATTGACCACCGAGCTCTTGCGTTCAGCTAAGGCTGGTTAGTGGTGGGCTCCGGCTAGGACTACAGGTGTGAACTGTTGCTCTTTAGGAGGCACAGGGTCTGGACTCAGGCCTCATGCTCACACGGCAGATGCTAACTCAGGCCTACGGGCCTTGGGTCAAGCAACCAGAGTTCACCTGATGTCTTTCTGGAGGGCATCAGTTTTGGAGATTTTTGGCTGCTTCTGTTCCCTTTCATCTGTTTGAAAGGCTTTCCCAACCATTGTACTGAGAACCTACGCAGAGGGTTCTGTTGCTGCAGGCCAAGCTGGTTTTACTTCACCTTCAGCACACACCTGAGGTTAATACCTAAGTATTTTTCAGAATTACAGCTAAGTCCTGTAAGTCATAAAGAACATTGGCTCCGTTAAGACGGTCAAATTGAGCTAATTTAGCCAATCAGAGTTGCAAGTGACCAGACTCTATTTAGATCGTGAGGGTGCTCCTGAGAGAGTTTGGCCATTGCCAAAAGCAGAGGATAGGTAGGCCACTTGCACACCATCTGTCTCCGTGTTTGGGGTCCGCTTCTTGTCACGAGCACCCGTTTTCCTCACCATTCTGTCTAGGCACCGCATGTCTGTGGACATAGTAAGACACAGAATTTGGACAGCAGAAAAGATTCCAGGTCACACTAATCTTTGGACAGTATCCGTGATGTGATGGGGCAGAAGATGGAGCAGGCTTGGGAATGAGAAGCAGCCATATTTGCTCTGATCACAAGGATTTTATGGAGTTATGGAGGCTGAAGAGTTTGGCAGGGGTGGTATCTTGAAGGGCTTTGTTGACATCTTTCCCTTTCTGTAGCTGTCCTGCCATCACCACGTGGAACAGTGGTTTGGACTTCCAGCATCACTCTGGGGAAAGATGACATGGGACCATGGAGTCAGGGTTTGAGAGCTAAGAGAAAGGCCAGCAGTGGTGGACAAAGAAGGCACTTGGGGAAGAGTAGCAGGGTGAAGTCTGTCTGGGTTCTGTGTGGCGGGGTGAAGTCTGTCTGGGTTCTGTGTGGCGGGGTGAAGTCTGTCTGGGTTCTGTGTGGCAGGGTGAAGTCTGTCTGGGTTCTGTGTAGCGGGGTGAAGTCTGTGTGCGTTCTGTGTGGCGGGGTGAAGTATGTCTGGGTTCTAGCCACAGCAGCTGTTTCACTAGATTAGTCACAAACAAACATTTATATAGTTTGTGTACACACATGTGATCTTGTGGAGGTCAGAGCCCAACTTGAGGGAGTCAGGATTGAACTCAGGTCCTTTTCCCCACCAAACTTCCTTGCCAGTCCTTTATACTGTCACTTCAGTTTGTCCTTTATCCTAGTTCGGTGGCAAATAGCTGCTGTTAACCTGTGCTCACATGCCTGAACCACTGAAACTGTGAAAGAATTGATAAATGGGCTATAGCCAAATCCCAAGCTGTCACCGATCCCTTCTGGGGAAAGGATCACCAAGGAGAGGGACTTGTCCACTGTGAGGGTAGGTGTTGCCACAGAAGGCAACGCAGAGTGTTCCAGGCTGCCACGGAAGGTGGTATGGGATGTGCCAGGCTGCCACGGAAGGCAGTGCAGGGTGTGCTAGGCTGCCACGGAAGCCTGGGGTGTTCCAGGCTGCCTGGGAAGCTGGAAGGAGACCCATGGGGAAGGAAGTACAAGGTGGTAAATATGACTCTTGGTCCTAATGGTTCTGAGTGAGTTCTCAGCTCAGGATCATCTTAGGGGAGAAATCATCTTCTAGAGTAGGCGATGAAGTCCCAGAAGCTGCTGCTCAAAGACAGTCTCCTTCAGAAGTGCCCAGGAAAGCAGAATGCTCCTGGCTGTTGAGTGAGGAAGGAGTTTTGGCTTTTGTTCCTCAGCTCTGTTCTCAGTAGGCATCACAGGACTGTGGGCCGTGGACAGGAAGGACTGTAGTACCCAGTTCTACTCTCAGCACCAGATGCTTGCTGAGGATGCGGTGAATGCCAGCGTGGGGCGAGCATTTCACACAGTGCCGTCTGCTTAATCCTCACCACAGTTGTAAGAGCGCTATCACAGTCTTCACTGATAGCCACACAGACAGGGTTGACCAGTTCCAGTAACTGCCCATAGCCAAACATCACAGGACAGTAGCTTTATCTGAGGGCAAATCTTGAAATCTTTTCAGGCTGTGTAAAGTAGGGGAGCAGCTGAGCTCATGGCTAAAACAGCCCACAGGAAGCTAATCTACAGAGACCACGAGATCCTAAATGAAAACTCATTTGCGTGGTGCCTACTGTGGTGTCTGGTGTGTAGCAGGTGTCATGAAGAGGGACAGACTGCTGTTTGTCTGTCTGCACATGCTCACAGGCAGGATACTTTTCTTTGTCCTTGCATAGGTCAATGGCTCGTGGGAAATCCTGCTTCATTGCCATTATTTTATCCTCAAACACTCAATGAGTTCTTGTTGGGCACTGAGCATGGTGGGGAATGTTAAGGCCCATGATCAGAAGTCCATGTGTTGAGCAGGTAGCATGCTGAAGACGCATGGAGAGTGCTTGGTCTGGGAGGGCTGCAAACACACCACAAATTTGCCAACAGTGGCCAATATTTACACGGTGCCTTTTACCAGGCATGGTTATGTTTACCAGTTGGATGCATGGGTAAACTGAGGTACAGAGATGCACTCAACTCAGAGAAAGCCAGGCTTGGGATTTAGACAGCCAGTTTCTGGGCACCTGTGCTTGTCAGCTGTTCTTGAATAATGGTAAGGACAAAGGCAATAGTAGTGGTAGCCACTGTTTTGGGCAACCACTGGGCACCTAGTATGTTATCTTCTATTCTCATAGCACCTCTGTAGACTATGAAATGGGTGTTGACATGGTTTTTGAGGTTGAGAAAACAAAAACTGAGAATTGTCATTCCACAGTGAAGGAGAAACTTGCCTAAGGACTTCCAGTTGATAAGTCACAGATCTGGAATCCAGACCCAGGGTGAAGCATCCCTATGTCTCTCCATACTGCCTGCTGTCCTTGTCACCTGCAAAGCAGTACTGATGAAGAAGGGTAGCATCCCAGGTATCCATGGTGACTAGCATGAGATTGCCAGCATCTAAAGGGACCAGGTTTGGCTGAGAGACAGAGACAGACTGACAGACAGACAGACCAACCAGCAGACAGACTGACCGACCAACAGACAGACAGACAGACAGACAGACAGAGAGCACACATATACATGCATGCTTGTGTGTATATATAGAAGGGGGATGAAAGGCAAAGTCTGACAAATGATCCTGGCCCTAGAGGTAAGACCAGTATTAATCTCCTCCAGCTGTGTAGGCACTTCAGACACAGGTAAGGGGGTGTTTTCAGATGAAAGGCAATTTCTCCCCTAATTCTATTTCTGTTGACTTTCCTATACTTATTTCAAATCTCTGCCCCCCTTGATTCTGTTTTTCTTCCAGCTTGCTTTAAGAGTAGGGTTTCCAGACTAAGCCAACAAAATGCAGGGTATATGCCAAATTGTGTTCAGTTAAGCAACAAGTAATTTTTCAGTATAAGAATGTCCTGCCCATCTTCATGTATGCAACTGATATATAAGAGAGGTATGGAAAGGCATGATTTCCAGTCATGGGGCTGGGCAACCTTGGTGGGGACTTTGTAAGTTTCATAATCTCTATGTATTTTTTTGTGTGGATGGAACTCCCTCCTGCCTGGTGCTTGGTCATGCAAGAAAATTCCTCTTGGTCAGGCCTTGCCTCCTCTACACTCCTAAGTCCACCCTGATGACCAATGGGAAAGTAGACTTCACGGTGGAAACTGGTCTCTTGAAGATTTATTTATCATGTATACAGTGTTCTGCCTGCATATGTGCCTGCAGGCCATAAGAGGGCACCAGATCTCATTACAGATGGCTGTGAGCCACCATATGACTACTGGGAATTGAACTCAGGACCTCTGGAAGAGCACCCTTACCTTCTGAGCCACATCTCCATCCCCTGGAAACTGGTCTTAATGCATTAATGCTATCAGTTGTTAGCAGGGGCCCTGCCTTGCCGTGCCATGTGCGGTCCTCATTTGGCTTCAGGGTTCTTCTTGAAAATAAGTGTGTTTCCTGGGCCTGCTCTCTACAGTTGCTGCCCATGGCCCCCTTCCTTCATGGCATGCCACCTCTGATATGGGCATGCAGCCAACCGAGCAGATGGCTGGGAGTCTTGGCATGCCAGGAAACCATTAGGTCCATCAGTGGGAGCAACGGGGGCAAGTTCCTACCTGCAAATGTGAAAGCAGCAGCCCTCAGAGGGCAAGAAGCAAAAGCCCCCTTGGTCCGGGGGGGGGCTGACCTTTCAGGCCCAGATATGGTCTCTGCTGAGCTGCGTGTTTGGAGCTCTGTGGGAAGGAATGGCCTCAGGAGGCACCGAGATGGATGGGAAGGGGCTGCTGAGATAGAAAGGCCTCATTTCTGCTTGATTGGAGGCATCCAGGGCCAAGACTGCTGTGGGTGAGAGCAAGTGGATCCAGCAGGAACCTGCTTTCCATTTCTGCTGAGAAACCCGTGGAGAGCAACAGCAAGTCTGTCAAAAGACGGGGCCTGTGCTCTTGTCTCTTGCTCTGGGGATCACAGTGTTCCCCTAAACCTGAAGTCCTCAGAATTTACTGGCCTAACAGACAATGACAGTAAAAAAAAGAGCTTTTTCCCTTCAATTAGTGGAGAGGGGGGAAGAAGCAGAGGAAGACTGGAAGTGTCTTAGAATTCTAAGGTATCACTTTATTTTCTTACAGACTCTTTTTTCTTCTACTTAAAAGCACATGATGGCTTGGTAGAACGTCTGCTTAGCATGTCTGGGCCCTGAGTTCAGTGCCCAGCGCGGGGCATGATCCCAACACTCAGGAAGTGGAGGCAGGAAGATGAGACGTTTAAGGTCAGCTCTGACCACATAGCAAGTTCCAGGGCAGCCTGTACAGCATGAGGTTCTCGTCTCAAATACAAATAAAAATAAGAAAACCTGATGGCTGGAGAACTCATGTGTAGACGTGCATAGCAGATGTCTCTCCCAACTCATGTGTCTGAAAGGTTCCTCCTGTCAATAATTTGTTATATATCTCTGCAGAATTATTTCTCGAACAGCAGGTGCCCACTTTGAAATTACAGTTTTCCTTTGATCAAACAACTTACTCTTGCTCCTCTTCATTGCAATATATATACAGGTATATACAAGTCAATGCAAATATTTATATTTAATGATAACTAACCTGCCAGGCTTGAATCTTTTATTTATTTTTCAATTCCATGAAATTGCTGATCTAGTTTCAATGGTCACACGGTCAGTTTCCTGCCATTCCTGCCTTAGTTACAAACGTTTACATTGTGGTTGATGCGTAATTCCTATTTTCTTGTATAAATGATCCCCCTGACTCCTGATGTTGGCCTCTCAAGCCATCCATGTTCCGTGGTTTTCTCTTAGTGGCTCATTGCTCTTTCCTGACTTCCGGCTCATTTATCAAAGTATGTATTATGTGTAAGCACTTTGATATTTTATCTGTACTTCAAACCCGTTTCTCCCCATTTGAGCCCCAATCAACACTCAACTAACATCAAGTGTATCATCATTCTCCCCGGTAAGAAATCTTTTTCTCTTCATAGCTCATAGCTCACTAAATTCTACAAGGCTTTATGACATAAATGTTTCTTAGGTTTTTCTTAGGAAAGGCACCCATATCACCACCACATGACCTAACTTCAGTCCCTGAGATTAGGACCAGTTATTTCTGGCCAAAATGCAAGTCCGCTGAAAACATTTCACCGCAGCCAAGACAGTCCCGGTTCTCTCTGGCCAGGCTTAACCAGTGTGAGGTAGTATTTAGAGTTCTTGGAGGCTTTCTCCAGGGAATCCTTCCTTCCAAATGTCCTTTTCACCCAAGAACTTGATGAGGCATACTCCCTGAAGTGTGTCGGCGTGCAGCGCGTAGAGCACCAAGTACCGTGTAATTAGTTACGTCTACCTTAACGGACAGTTAAGCAGGGCTAGGCTTGAGATTCCCTGTGGAAGCTGGATAAGAAAGGATGCCTGGGGAGAAGGGTTGCCTCTGTTTAAAGTCAATCCAGGAGAGTATCTGTAGATAGGTCGGGATGCTGACTTGAAAAAGACCTTTAAATCTCTTTTAATGGCAAAACTAATGCATGATCAAGAGTACCACGCTTCACTCCGTATATTAAGGCTAATATGGAAACATGTTAAGATAGATTTACCTAAATACCTGACTTGTTACCATCTTGGTGTGTTACCATCTCCAAGAGAAACTGTGATGGAGGAAGAAGCCTCCTTGCTACCTGAGATCATTATTTCTGAATCACTTAAGAGTTGGGCAGTACTGTCAGAGAGAGAGTTGCAGGTTTAGGTTATTCTATGACTCTTTCAATCATAGCCCATCATCAAAGACAACAATCCATAAAATTTTGCCTTATCTGTACCTCAGCAGAGACTTGTGGGTGCAACGACAAGGTTCAATCTTCATTTATTCTCACAAAGTACTCCATATATTAGCTTCCCACCTGGACAAAGGTATTGGAATAGAAGGCTCTTTCTGAAGGCTGTCCAAGAACTGGGATCTACGCTGGCGAGATACTCTCAAAAGAGCAGATAGTTTCTTCAGAGACCGTCACATCTGGAGTTGAGTAGATTTTGGTCATAAAGACCACCATGGAGAGATGATCCTGGACTGGCACGCTATAGGTGAGCAGCCCTGCTAGAGGAGACCAAACCACCCATCGCAGGCTGAGAATCCCAAGGTCAGCAAAACCTCTACCAGCCTCCTGCTGCTCTGTGCAACTTTAGCTCTCAGGGCTTAACAGTACCTGTGGGAGAAGTACCAGGTCCATTCTGGAAGTCACCGGAAGCGTAGGCTCAGGAATGAATGATGAGGTTCCTTTCGGGGAAACTGAGTCAGCATTCAGCATCTAAGTCATGGAGTGTTTATAAATTAAGCCAGACTCTGGTGTTTAGTGTTGGGCTGTGTTTGGCCTCAAGACAGATGTCCGTCTTCATGGTCTTCATGTTGTTAGCTACAGAGTTGGTTCTGGTACATTTGGGGAAGGATGGAGGCAGCTCTTGCTCTTGGGAGGTGAAATGGTGACAAGCTTTGCCATCAGTACAGGATAGGGAGGGACACATGGGCCACTCTGGGGCAGAGAAACCCTTTATCTCTATGATGAGAAATATATGTTTGTCTCAAAACTGACATTCTCATTTAGAATTTACAAAAGCTATTACAAGATAGAACAAACTTGTTCTAGATTGTCAATATGCCAAATCCTACCAAGGTTCTGTTTGTAGGGCCAAACAGAAACTGGTGTTACTGAATAGCTATAGCCTATAAGCACCACAGTTGGCCTGTCCCTTCATGCTAATGGCTTTCACTGGACTGGAAAGACTGAGTTGTCCAAGGCCAAGAGCATTTTAGCTCCTTTAGTGTAAATAGAACCTCCACCATTTTCACCTAGATGGCTTTCTTTCTTCCCTTCTTTTTTCCTTCCTTCCTTCCTTCCTTCCTTCCTTCCTTCCTTCCTTCCTT
>LOJH01066000.1:411-10810 GCA_001685095.1 Ellobius talpinus | reverse complement strand
AAAACAAACCAAACACACACAAGCAAGCAGACTGAGCAAGTCACAGAGAGATGCCATTAAGCAGTACTCCTCAACGAGGTCTCCATCGGCTCCTACCCTGGCTTCCCTCAGTGATGGACTTATCATGTAAGGTGCAACGAACCCTTTCCTCCCCACATTGATTTTGGCCAGAAGAAACAAGAGTCGACTGCTCCTCTCCATTCAGGTCTCCCTCAGTGGGCAGAACCAAAGAGGAGCTGGGCAGGTAAGAGACACCCAGCATATCTGGTAAATCCTCGCCCAGCGCTCATCATACTGCGTGGAGCTCCATGGTGGCAGAATTGGGCTTTTATTCATGGGTGTGCTTTAGCAGATTCTGACATGTGAAAGCTCAGTATTACTGAATCAGTGAATAGACCTGAAACACTGCTGAAATAGAGAAGCAGTTTACTGATGATATAATTAGAAACTACTTCCAGGCAGAGTAAATATTTAAAACATTACTCAGTGTTGGAGTATGATTCATCAATAAATCCTATTTCAGAGGGAAGAGGCAACTGGACAGGGCTGCCTTTTTCTAGATCTTGCACTACTTTTTTGTATTTAATGTTTGTTTTTTACTTTTGTGCTTTTTGTTGGTGATTTTGTTTAAAATGATCACCAAAGATAGTGTTAAAATGCCATCTCATGTTCCTGAAGGACAAAAATACAATGATGTGAGTTATGAAGAAAACATGTTCGGGCAGAAGTTAATATTCTATTGGTCAGGAGTTCAATGTTAAGGACTTACTAACATATATTAACATGTCTTCTAAACAGAGACAGCTAAAACAAGTTTCCCGTTGATGAAATGGTATTAACAGAAGCCTGTAGAAACCCCATACTTCCCTTATACATGGGGTTCAGGATTTGCTAATTCTGAATTCCAGACTTCACAAAATATAACCATAATGAAAAACAACTGTACACATGGTTTTCTAATTCCTCAGTCTTAAAAAAGAAAACTTATATTAAATGACATTTTTCTAGCCAGAAGCAATTGGTACAATAAAAAACCAGAAAGAGGGAGAAAACACCAAAATCCACCACTACTGCATATTTCAATGTAATATATTAAAATTTATTACTTTCTGAGTAGTATTCATTGAGATTATTAACATTCTCAGGAAGGCCTTATAATTTAAAAATTAAAGAATTCAATAGGAGGGAAAGGTAAAGCACCCTAGATAATAATACCTTAATTTTGAGAACATTCACATATGCACCATTCTTCCATCTGGACGCAGGCCCTCGCTGGTCCATTCCTGCTTAGGCCGGTGTACACACCCCACCATAAATTCCACATTACTCAAAAGCTTTGTGCTTCTACTTACAGCAGCACATGAAATCACTGTTTAAAGCCACCACTCCATTGGCTACTGTAAACAATTCTCCATGCTTGGACACAAGGATATTTAGTTAGCCAACCAAGACTTCTGAAGACTACAACAGAGGAAGCATTTTGATTTTTATATTTGTTTAAACTGTTCAACCTTGAGGCATACAATAAGCTGAAGTTTCTAGCTCATATTTAACTACAATAAGACTATCCCCTCAAAGGTCATCAAATGTTTATAAATCCTGTAGAAACTCACACACATCAATGGGTGGACTTTAAGCTATAGCATTCCTTACTTTTTAGACACAAGACAAATGTTATAAAGAACTCGCACATAAATATTGAGTGCCTGGGTACCATAGGAGTAGAGGTTAACAAAGCAGTTTTATTGTTACAAAACATTCTAGCTCCATTTTCATAGCCCCCCAAAAGGTACCAATCTACTGAAACTAGTACGCCCATAAGCTGTAGCTACCCTTTTCTTTACTGTGGGCACTGCAAACATGGATGAAAAATACCCAGGCACTACAAGCACTGCACAGTGCTTTGAGGAACCTCTTGAAGGACTACAGCCACAATTCCATCCACACAGGGAAGACAGAAGAAATGATCAAGCCATAGTTCCTAAGATTTCAATATACAGAGTACACTTTCTCACAATTAAAGGTCATCTTTAGTCACACACTCGGGGGGGGGGGAATAGCCTAAAGAAAGATGAAGACCTTACATATTCCACCACTTACTAACTATAACAAAGTCACCATGATTGAAGGAAAGTATTTAGTGCTCACTATCAGTGTGTAAGATTGTAGCTCCAAGGAATGAATGCTTGTAAGTAAACAAGTGTTTTAAAAGGTCTGTAACTAAAGTGTGTAAAAAAAATGAAATGGCAGAACTAGTTTGAAGCAATTAGAGTCCAATGGTTTTCTATGTTTTCTTTTATATCCTTTATTTTTAATTGGTATTTTAGAACAGCAAATTGTCTTTCCAGCAGTGCCTCCTGGTCTGATAACATAATCCCCATTTCTAAATGTAAAGATTTAAAATAAATCAAAATGAACATTAAGGCGTACAAACAGCTACTTTCAATATGTTCTTATTTAAAATAAGGATCGTTTTTACTCCTACTAAAATACATGGAATGTTGGCACACGACTGAAGCTGCTGTAAAGATCAGATGTCTTGTGGGTTACTGAAACTCTAAACACATACCCTTACATGGTTGTTGTTTTACAAATTTAAGTGTTGAAAAATGTCTAGATAATAAGTAACAATTAAAATAAAATGTTTTATTTGTAAATTATGTACAGAATACATTTTATGACAAGGAGATGGGAGGAAGAGCTCTCATCTTCTAATCAGTGCTCTTCACTGTGCTGGAGATGACCACCTTTCTCTGGATTGAATGCACAATTCAGTTTGGATTTTCTAAATTGGAAAAGGAGAATTTGTAGCAAAATTAAAAGTATTGCTGCACTGTTACTAGCTGGTTTGTTTCCACAAAATGTTCTTGATCCCTGCTAACTCAAAATCTTAAAAAGGAATTTTCTGGTATAATTTATGAAGAAAAACAAAAGCATAGCTACCAAGAACAATGAATTTATGCATTTCATTGTAAAGAAACTGCAAAATGGCTATATACTTATGCATAATTTGAAATGCTGCAGTTTCTTTAGTGATTTCCATTAGTCTAACAGTAAAAAGCCATACAACTATCAAAAATGCCCTTAATCTAAATGTCACTGTAGACAATATTTCTTTGATAACTATCAAAATGAGGCCTACTCACTGTAAAATTATCAGATGGATAAAATTAGTAATGGCTTTAGACTGTGCCAATAGTACCAATGCTCTACAAAACAAAAGGCTGACTCTAACTGAATGTCAAATACATTTCAGAAAATGGATTTAAAGAATGCTACAAATGCCATGTGTACATTATTATCACCCAACGTAGAAAACCCAACTTGCTGCACTTATTCAGTCCCCAAATTCGTCAGATTATAATTTTTCATGTGCAGATTTGTGCATTTCTCCATCTTTGCCATCATCTTCTTCATCACAATCTCCATCTGTCTGCTGATCCAGTTCCTCTTTCGTGATCATCTCAAAATCATTCCCGTTCCCACTACTGTGCTGGGACCGGTCATCTTCCCTCCTGTCACTGTCCGTGTCTGAGTGCCGCTCTCCGCCTGAGCCTTCTGTCCCATGATTCCCTGGTGCTACTTTCCCGTCTTCATCTTCCTTTTTCTCACTGTCTGACTTTTCCTCACTGTCGGACTTCTGTTGCTTTTTGGTTTCCGATCTCTCCTCTTTCTTTAAGTCTGCTTTTGGTCCTTTGTATTCATGTGTGTACAGAGGCCTGAAGGAGTCAATGAAGCCCACATCAGCAGTCAGGTTTGGCAAGAACCAAAAGTGGTGCCTTCCTCCAGTTATCAGCCAAATGATGAGGAACAGAATACAGCGAGCTGTGGGGAGAAAAGTTTCTCCTGAATAAATTAAGCACCGGATCAACGACGGTAAAAATTTGTGAATAAGAAACTGGGACAATAATTAGCTTTATTTGCACACTTATGCACCATATAGATGAAAATTTAAAATCAGACTAGTTTAGCAGATGAGAATATTACAAGAACAGAGTATTCTGCTCTCAACTTAGGGTACAAATGTTGTAATGACATACTTAAAAAATTCTATTTTTTTCAAATATGGATGCTGTTTCATGGACACACACTTAGGATTTATGCATTTTGTGATCTACTTCAGGAAACACAGTAGTCAGTTGGAAGTTGAAGCATCCATGAGATCATAGTGAGTACAAAGAAAGAGTAAGAGTCATGAATGAGCTGTCAAAAACCAACTAGTAAAAAGGAAAATGCCTTAATTCCTGGTGCTTATGTACTTATCTTGATTAAAAAAAATTAACTACATTCAACATACAATATGCTAGAAAAGCAAATATAATGCTGAACAAGTCCATATACAGAAATATTATTTCTGATTTTAAAATGTGTGAACAAGTCAGTGGGCCCTTACATATGCTGTGAAGCTAAAGCATGTGCTAACTCGTCTACAAGATAGCTTAGCCTTAGAAGAAGAATTTAGGCATTAGAAAATTTCTATCACTGAATTCTTGTTTTATTAATTAGGCCAATTATGTTTAAGTACCAACTCCCTCAATATTAAGAAAAATTCTACATAAATAAAATATAAGCTAGGTATAGGGTGCAGGCCTGTAATCCTAGCATTTGGAGGCCAGGTCTAGGTTACACATCATGATTCTATCTCAAAACTACAAGAAACGACCAAAGAAACCCCAGGAAACCATAATGCTAACACAGCAAGACTGCTCAAACGCATGGTGTATGAAGAAACTCTTTTTTTTTTTTGGTTGGTACTTGGGCTTGAATCCAGGGCAGCTTAAAAAGTTTATTAGCGAAGCAACATAAAACTATATCTTCAACCCTTTTAAATTCTGAGATAGGCTACATTGTCCCCAGAGCTTGTGATTTGCTATGTAATCCAAGACGGCCCTGACCTCCTGCCTCAGCCTTCCAAGTAGCTGGGATCAGTGTTTTGTAATCATGATTGGCTGAGGTTATCAGGTGTATTATTAGACACCTCAATTTTTCAAATGGTTTTCTATTATTTACCCATGATGTACAGATTAGTAATTTTTCTTTTTTCTCTTTTTTTTTCTTTTATTACCCAAAACAGGCTTTCTCTCTGTAGCCTGGCTGTCTGGGAACTTGCTCTGTAGATCAAGCTGGCCTCAAACTCAGATCCGCCTGCCTCTTGCCTTGAGTGTGAGGACGAAAGGTGTGTGCCACCACCTGGCTTCTTTCTTTTTTTAAAGAGTCACAAGGATTATACAAATGTACTAGGGTAAACAGTTTTGTATTGTTCTATTCTCTTTAAAATTAAAAATAACTATTTCAAAGAAAGCTTATAAAATAGTTGATCCATGTTTTTCCCATTATTGTGCTTTGGATAAATCAAAGGACAATGGTTTTTATATAGGCCTTAATTTATAAGGAAGTATTTATAAATAATTTTTCTTATAAAGTAGTATTTTATTTTCATGAGAATAAAATATATCAAATAATACTGCAGATCAGAATTACTTATGACACAAAGAAGGTAAGTATATTTGAAGCTGTAATGATGGTGATGCATGCCTTTAGTCCCACTACTTGGGAGGCAGGGGCAGGCAGATCTCCATGAATTTGAGACCAGCCTGGTATACAGAGCGAGTGCTCGGACAGGCTCCACAGCTCCACTGAGAAACCCTGTCTCGAAAAACAAACAAAAACAAAGTGCAACTTTTAAAGAGCCAACATTCTTTCCTTCAAATACAACTGCAATGTTTTAGTTCATTCACAGAGTTATAAGACAGGTAAAAATTTTATCAAATCCAAGAAAAAGCATTATAGAAAGGTTATAAATAAAACTGAACTTCTTATGACATGTAAACTACACATAGAAGAATTCTAACATTCCAGTTTTATATGGCAATAGATAAAATGAACCAGAGAAAAAGTACAACATATACCATCCTACCATTTCTTGTGGTAAAAGCTCTACATTTTAGAAAAATGTCACAGTCTTACTTAAGTGGTGATTTAACCATGCAAATTGAAAAACACTAAAAGACTTTTGAATAATTCTATGCCACAGGATTTGTAAGTGGGCCATAGATTAAAACTATTTCAAAGAAAAATTCAGAGGGTGGAATTAGCTCAGTTGATGGAATGCTTGCCTACCATGTAGGAAGAGCCCCTGCATTTAATTCCCAGTACCACATAAAACCAGGCATGGTGATGCATGCCCATAATGGCAGCACCTGGGATGCAGAAACAGGGGGTAATATTCAAGGCCACACTCTCTGTTATAGAGCAATTTTGATGATAGCCTGGCCTCAAGATACAAGACCTTGTCTTAACATTTCTAATTACATGTATAACGGTTTGTTTCTAACTTTAACTTGCAAGACTATCTGATCCAAACTACATATTTATATATACAGGAACTTGGAAAAATATTTTCCAAATTCAAGAAACATTTTAAAGGTCAAAACAATCTAACATAAATTATAGTGACTATGGCTTAATTAAAATATAGCAACTAGAATAAATCTAGTCAGTAGAGCTAACCCTTTGTTGAAAAACTGCAAGGAATTTCTGTAAATTTCACTGATTTACAGTCAGGTGAAATAGTAAGATTGATTTATTGTATCTAAATGTGAGTTCAAAGTATGTGGCTTTTCTCCTTGATATAGGCATCACATTGACACTAGTTACCTGTTTAATACGATTGGTTATTATTTCGTGGCCTACAATTGTGCTGTGCTTTCTGCAGAAGCAGCAAGCGATTTTTCTCAAGGTGACTAAGCTAGAAGAAGGAAAAAAAATGAAAGTTAGGTGGAAAGGGACTCATTTAGTCAGGGAACACAGATGTGTGTGTGTGTGGGGGAGGGTCCTGTCACCATGGTAGACTAAAAATTAGTAGATGAAATCCTGGGTTCATGTGGGTGGTCTCACCAACTCAGGATACCCTGGTGACCAGGGGGAAAGTGTGAACAGAGAACACTGTTTAGGGCCATAGTAATGATGCTTCACAGAAATAAAAATTAACTATCTATCAGAAAATATGCATCTAGTTTAGTGTTGTATCTTTCAACAACAGGAACTAGATCAATACTGTGGGTGATTTATTTTTCTATAAAGAATACTACTCTTGGCTGGGAGAGGTGGCACATGCTTTTAATTCTAGCACTTGGAAAGGCAGAGACAGGTAAATTTCTCTGAGTTTGAGGCTGGCCTGGTCTATATAGTGAGTTTAGGCCAGCCAGGGCTACATAATGAGATCCTGTCTTTTAAAAAAGGCATGAAAGATCTCAATAATTTTGAATTTTAAAAAAAACATTCACTTTTATTTCCTATTTGGATTTTAGTAATTTAGTTCCTTAATTTGTCTAGAATTAATTTTGGTACCCATGTGAAAAGTTATAATTGCCCCTAAAGTGGCAAACAAATTGTTTAGAACCACTTAACTGAATACATGAATTGAACGTAAATATTTAATACAAACTTCATTTACCTTACCTCAAATATATACTAATAATTCAATCACTGCAAAAATAAATCTTCATTATAGCTAATTTTAAGACATAACTACATGCAGATTAAACTATAATAATATATATTTCAAAATAACTAAGAGTAAATTTCAAATGTCTCAGCATAAAAACGATAGCTAAACAAGGCAATGGCTATTTTAACTTGATTTAATCATTCCCTAAATCCATACACACACACACACATATATAAATATATGAGTTGTACTTTATGCTTTACAGAATTATGTTCATTAATCAAATGCAGTATTAATAAAAGATTAAATTTTGAAAAGATAGAGCAAATCCCAGATCAGAATCAATGTAATCATGTTTGAGATCTGACCTAGAAAGGAGGGTCACATTTCTGGACTAATCTGTATTAATTTTGCTATTTGCAAACTTCATTGGAGCTCCACTCCAGGTCTAAGTGCTCAACACCTACCTATACCCAGATCAGCATTATTAAACACTTACCAATAGCAAGGAGAAGAATGCTGGCCACAAAACAGCCTGCACCCACACTGAGGTAATAGACACCTACTCTCATTTCTGCTGGCCAGAGAGGGAAGAGGGTGGCTGCTATTACTGCAATAACTGGAATAAGAAATGACAAAGTTACATACAAAAAAGTTAAAAGTTTTAGAACAAATACCTTAATGGCTTGGTCACAATTAACAATGAACACATTCTTTTCTTAGGGGGAAAACTGAGGAATACTTGAAGCAAAAAAGTACCATTTGCATAAAAATGAATTATCAGCAATTTCACTTTATATTGTTCTTAAACTAGGTTAATATGGACCAAAGTACATATTACATTAATTATAAAAATTACTGCATATAAATTAAAACTATTGTCACTTTGAAGCTTTTTTTTAATAATAAGAGTAAGGAAGCTAAAAACAAAAACAAACAGCTAGACTGTGGGGTGGTGTTGCAAACCTTTAATCTCAGTCCTCAGGAGGCAGAGGCAGGCAGATCTCTGTGAATTTGAGGTCAGCCTGGCCTACACAGCGAGTTCCAGG
This sequence comes from Ellobius talpinus, assembly GCA_001685095.1. Taxonomy (NCBI): domain Eukaryota; kingdom Metazoa; phylum Chordata; class Mammalia; order Rodentia; family Cricetidae; genus Ellobius; species Ellobius talpinus. The sequence goes on along the minus strand of LOJH01066000.1, from coordinate 2,311 downwards.
ACAGCCAAGGCTATGTAGAGAGACCCTGTCTTGAAAAACAAAACAAAAACCCCACAACAACAAAACAATACCTGACTCTCAAAATTCTGAAGATTCCTTCCCAGGGGAATCAGATTCACAGACTCTCAAAAAAAAGAGGTGGTGTGGGCAGAGTGGTTAGGGAAACTATATACAAAGAACCTCTAGTTTTATTTATTTATTTATTGAAATTATAGTAGCACCTGAGGGAAAACTGTTAGGAAATGAGTAGCCTTGTTATTAGGTCTTTACCATTAAGAAGAGATTTCCAATTCTTGCTCTATCATGTGTAAGTTAGGTAACCCTCTCAAAGCTATTTTACCTTGTATTTGATAAATATCTGTTCTTATGGGGCTAGAGAGATGGCTCAGAGGTTAAGAGCATTGCCTGCTCTTCCAAANGGTCTAGTGCCCTCTTCTGGCCTTCAGGCATACACGCAGACAGAATATTGTATAATAATAAATATTTAAAAAATATATCTGTTCTTATTAGAATGAGACATCAGAGGGAATTAATGACAAAGTGACTGCCATATTGCAAGCAATCAACAGAACTATCTTTTGGAGTTTAATTAAGTTTCAGTTCTTACAGTAAGTTCCTCTAAATGGGATCCTATAGCATTCTATTGACCAATCATATTTTAACTAGTATCTGTTTTGCTATTTATTTTTTCCAGCCCAATCTTGCCCCTAAACTTTAAAAAAATACATGTACAAGTTTAACACCCATATAAAAAAATGAGTTAAAGACTAAAGATTAAATCATTCAGTTTTTGTCCCACCTTCCAGCGGTAAACACTACCAAGCTTATTTTCTATTTCCAGAGACTGCTTACGTACAATAAAAATTAGTTACAAATAAGCTTTTCTAAATAAATGAACTTAGGTAATTCTCTCTCTGGTGGTTTTCTCTTTTCAATCTTTAAAAGCTTCATGAAATTCTATTACAGTGCCATTATTCCATTCTTCTACAGAAAAACTTGAACTACTTTCAGTTTTACATGGTAAGAGACAATACTGCAAATATACTCGCACATGTATATTGCATGACTGGGATTACATAACAGAATGAGTTCTAGGCTGGGGAATGTAGCTCAGTGGCAAAGTGCTGGCCTAGCATGTATTAAAAAGCCCTGGGTTTGATCCCAGGCACTGCAACAAAAACAAAAACCAACAACACTGAAAAGCACAACAGTGAATTCCTTTCAATGTAATTGGTAGGCCAAAAGATAGACATTTAAAATTTGAACGTTATTTGCTAGACTGTTTTCTTTAAATGTAGTCTGAAGTATGTGGATTAAAATAGTAAACAAGGGCACACACTGTGCATAACTGTGAGCACAAAATGGGTGAATATAGGATAAATTCCTGCAAGACTTACAGGGTCAAGGTATTTACACCTACAATTTGAAAAGTATTGTCAAACTGCCTGATATTTATGCCGTCGATTGTTGGAGTGTGTGCTCCCTCCCCTCGCACTTCCACTGATACCTTTTGTAACCTTAGTCCTTGCTACTTCACTGTTAAAATTAAGTCTTACTCACAAAGACTGGCCCTGTGTTTCCTCCTATGTATGGCTACACCTGTCTATTTAACCAGGCTGCTCTACCATGTTAATCTCTTAAAAATATTTGTTTTTTAAAATAGTTGTTGCCAACAATTTTAGCTTATTACTTATATTCTAATTTTATGTAAAGTATCCTCTTAAACAGTTCTTACTTTGTATTAAATTTAGAAATATTTACCTTTGGGGTGCTACACTTTGCCCTCTAAATTCTAGATTACACTGAAAAGCTACTTATATCCTCCTACTTACCAAGAATTAATCCCATGACAAATGTTTTAATGTGAACTGGGTCATAGATCCACACATAAACCTAGAAG
>LOJH01065999.1:0-10399 GCA_001685095.1 Ellobius talpinus | reverse complement strand
ATGCTGGCACAGTTGCAGTTGTGCAAGAAAATATAGTGCCTCCCTCCAGAACCAAGGTCATAGAAGCATACTGCTCATTACAAAAATTTCATGGTCCCCAGTCTTAGAGATACAGGTTATGCCTACAAGTTGTATGTGTAGATGACATGAATCAGACAACTCACATGGAAATATATTAATATTCCATATATTGTTTTATTGCTAAGTGTAATAAAGTACCTTGCCCAAAATCCAGGATCTTGCATCTTCTGCCAGAATCCATGAAACTGAAGTAGGCTAACATTTTAGTTCAGATAATGAACAAAATCTCCGAGCCTTTGCAGTTTCTGACATATTTTGTTTTCCCCAGTGCACAGATGTTATGTTATAGAAACCTAGGCAACAATCTGCACTCAGACAGTTCATTTTGAGGCTTTGATTCTTAACAAAATATTCTTGAAGTTGACACAATGCTCTCAAAATAAATACCTATTCCTGAGGATGTCATGCAGGGCTGTCTCCTGACATTAGCGCCTCTGTTTAGTCCTAGCTCACTATGGATTTCAATTTTCTTGAGTTGAGATTTACTTTAAGAAGAAAAAATAAGCATCTTCCATAAATCAAAAATAATTTTAATAGATTAGAAGCATTTTGATTTGAATAATTTCATAAAACATAATGTTCTTATTTTAAGCCATCTCCCAGCAACCTTGAAATTTCATCATACAAAAGATGTTTTCATACTGTAAAAGCAATTGGCAATTTTGTCTTAAATAGAAAATCACAAAGGAAGCAAAACATGGAAGATACACTGTTGCTAAGGCATATTTGCAACATGAGCTTAGCTATAATAAAATGATTATTCATCCTTAAAACTCAGTTTAGAGATCATGGAATTTAAGAACACAATTTTAAACAAAGTGCTTCTGAAATTAATTTCCTATTTCCTATCTCATTATTGGAATGGATGGTGACACCTTCAGACTATTTTAATAAATGAAGGAATCTGTTATTTAGCATTTTAGTGGTTGCTTAAACTGTGACAAACTTGAACAGCAATGGTTACTCCAGAGAAGACTAGAGAGACACCTGATGGGAGCCCAGAAATCAAAGCATGACTTGCCATCACTACCCTTTTCAGAAACCTTCAAACTTATGCTCTATTTCTGTCTATTTTTAATATATTTTCATTTTGAGGTTGATAAATATATTTATACCTGAATATGTATATGTTATATATTCACATATTTACACATATATATTCTGTAAATAGTCTCATATTGAATTCTTGCTGACATCAGTCTCTAAGTTAGAAAACTATATTTCTCATTCATTGTTATTGCATGAATGCTTGTATATGCATATATACATATATAGGTATATACTTAGAGTCATTCATAACTGAGTATGTCAACTTTTATCCACAAACAACCCAGAACTGCTAGCCAGCATGCATGAACAAATATACATCCTTCATGTTACATGTTAGTAGTTAGAGTCATTTGGGAAGGAAGAGTGTGTACTGGGCTGTTTTCCTGACCATCAACCCCATCCTCTGAATCAAATGCTATCACATTATTGAGACAAAATAAAACTTTTTAAACTTTTAAAATCTATCAAAGTATCAAATTCATAATTAGAGTAAATTAGACAATTATTTCATTTTTCATTTTTGAGTTTATAACTTAATTTAAATTTTTTCTTTTCCTTTCTCTCCTCCAAATCTGCCCATAAAATTCCTCCCCTGGCCATTTTTTCATTAATTGGTATCTTATACATATATGCATCTGTACACACATATATATTCTTAAATGTAGTCCGTTCAGTTCACATAGTAGCAAATCATATTGGTTCTAAGATTAATGATTGGAAGTATATTGAGCACTATTGACAGACTTTTAGGTAATACTGGGCACCTCAACCAGAAAAAGGAAGAAGACATAAAACTTTTACTTTCAATGTTGACATAATTTTACACTTGTTAAATACATGGATGAATGGCATAAATAATTCTCAAACTTGTCCCTCTCAAATTTCTCCAAATACTGACATCTAGTTTTACTGACCTGGGAATATGTTGTGGCATCAATACTTATAAAACTTTTACTTTTCATGCTTTGGAGACGAAATCTGGACTTAACGCCTCTTTGCAGCAAAACAGTTCAGTGTACATTGTCTAACAAGAAAGATAGAAAATATGATGACTAATGATGGTTAGCTACCAGATTTAAAATCTGCTTTATTTGCTATTGTTTCAACTTAAAAGAGGGAAGTTCTTTGTTTTCATTGTTTCTCCTGGCGCTGTGTGAGGAGGTACTTTGAGTGTCAAGGCAGTCCATAACACTTCATACTTCCACTCCCTGGCCTGGGAGCTGCTGAGGATTCCTGACTAACTTTCTTATTATTAATATGGTATACTGTCAGATACAAATAAGACCATAGATTGTCCATAAAAAAGTACCTTCAAGAAAAACCACATATAATGCACACACAAAACACACATACACAAATCACAAAGAAACTTACATGTAAACCAACACAGACAAACAGAAATAAAACACACATAAACTTACATATGTGAGCCCAACATGATCGTACACACACATTAATATATGCAAATATAAATATAATCCCTACTCAAAAATACACAAATACAAATCTACATAAAAATCCATACTGAAAAACTCACATATAAATCCAAAAATAAAATTCTACACATAACCATATATGGTTATGAACAAAAATATGTAAGCTCCCACACCCACAAACCCATACATAAAAACCCACACACTCAAACTTTACCATACATTTTCAAAAACAATCCTACACATTCAGACCCATACATGAATCCACATATAAACCTCCAAAATATAAATCTGCACACAAACCCACATACATACAAACATGTATACATATACACATATATAAACCTATAAAGTACAAATGCTCTTTTGCAAATAAATACATGCAATCACAAAACTCAACACTTTTATAAATCAATATATAAATATATTCATTTAAATCCTCACTAACATAAACATAAACACATATAAAGACACATATAAAACACATAGAAACTGAATTCACAGAAAGATAGACTTTGCAAAATAGCACAATGGGCATGATTTCTTATGAAATAATCCTGCATCAGTTGGATATGCATGCAAGTGGTAACAGCTATTTTGATTCTCAAAAAATTTTCTAAATATCAATTATGAGGCCATGGTGATACATGTGTAGGTAAACAATTAACATCTACAAAGAGACAAAGGGAATTTATATTTATTAGATTATAGAACATTTTGTTAAAAATCAATCTTTAAACATATCAAAGATAAGAAATAGATAACTTGAGTTTAATGAGGTAAGGCTTTCTGTTTCCTACGCGGAAGACAAGTCACAAACCTGGCAAACTCTTCACTACACCTAGCAAAGAAAGGACTGTCTGTTTGATCTGAAGAATTTCTACACTCAGAGACTAGTAAACAACCCAATAGTCAAAAAACATTGAACAAATACAGACAAAAGAAACTCCATGAGGGAAATCATTAAAATAACAAGTGTGCTCCACTTGTTAGTAATGAACAGAAGACTAATTAAAAGCTAAAGGAAACTGACCAGTTTGCCCAGGAAAATGGCTGACTTGGTTCCATCAGTTGGCAAGTGAAACAGATGGAATTCTGCAAGCTTCTAAGAGAAGTGAAACTTGGCACAAACACTTTGTGAAAAAATATTTGGCAGTTTCTACTAAAATTAAACATATGTATCACTTTATATGGAACTAATAGATCTGATATATATGCATATAATGACAATTAATGAGAAAAGAGGTCATATGTTTAAAAGAGAGAAGGGAATGGAAGCATTTTGAGGGAAGAAAATAAAGAAATTATATTACAATTTCAAAAATAAACAGAAAAAATAATACAAACTGGAAGTATTGTTTTCATATTAGAAGAAAACTGAAATTGCAATATAATAGCAGTAAATAAACCATATAATATGCATTCCATGGAAGATTCTGAGTCAAGAAATCCAATTTGACTCTTGTGTTAGTTTCTTTCCCTGTGACTGTGATTTAAAAAAAAGTCAGAGAAAGAAACAGTTTAAGGGAGAAAGGGGTTATTTTAATTCACCACCCACCATGCTGGGAAGTCAACATAGCAGACACTTGAAGCATATGTTCACATTACATATAAAGAATCAGAAAACAGAAAAATATGAATGCATGGGCTACAGAGTCACATATCCCTGTGCATGTAAACTAGGATCTCAGTCAGGGAATTGCCCTGTTTACAATTAAGATATATCTTCCTGCATCAACTAAAGTAATCATGATATAATCCTCCCTAGTATGCTCAGAAGCCTGCCTCTGAAGTGATTCTAGATTTTGTCATGTTGACAACAGTAACTATCATTACTATACCTTAGCATCTTAATAGACATATCAATCTAATCGATATCTTTCTATCCATTGTCACATAGGTACAAAACTCCGAAAGTGTTGAACAACACACATATTTTAAAATTTCAAAGTCTCATAACTATCAGTTCCTCTGAAATCCAACATACAATTCAGAGTAAGCATTTATCCAGCAAAGTGGAAAAACTCAGAAACCACAAGAAAAATCACAAAATGTAAAACCATCTGTCGGGACAAACAACAAATTCTGGACTCCCACATCTGTCCTGAATCTGAAGCGTGTAATATGATCAGCTGGACAGTAATATTTGGGTAACCCCACACATCAATTGTACTAGCCATAATACACACAGGTACCCTTAGATTGCTGATTTCCATTCCTGCAGCTTCCTTCAACACATGTTGCATCATTCTAATATGACATGGCATTGCTATATGAAACAATATAAGTATATCCCACAATCATCATAATGAGCAAAATATTTCAGATTCCAAGAAATTATAGATTATCTTCTCCCATTTAAATAAATTTAAGTGTAGATTCATAAAAATTAATATTAAAGGACAGTTGTTGACTAGAAGCTATCACATGGAGATGTTCTGTAGTGTTACTAATTGGATCATTCTGTGTGGTTTTTGTGTACCTTCACCTTTCTCAGCATGATAATGTACTCATCATGTATTCCAAATAACCAGTACAACTCCCTGAACTCAAATGAAGGTGGAAGGAAAGAGTGGACTCCTCAAAGGAGCTTTCTAACTTTATATGTGCAACATGACACACACCCTCCCTAGACACAGAATAAAAATACATAAACACTTGATAAAATTCATAGATCTGAATACATAATTTATGTATATTATTATTCTTGCATATTTTGAAGATCTAGTACTTTAGAACTGTAAACAATTTTTTTTCAAATTTCTCACTTTGGGGAAGAACAGTTTCTCCACTTGGGGAGTCTATCACTCCAGGCTGCTAATTGTTGTCCGGTATGTGGTAATTCTTACATCTCCTACATTTTCTCAGTGTCTCCTCGGAATTTTGTCTTTTATTCTGCATAGTGTTTTAGCCAAGAATTTGTTTCCCTCCTCTTCCCTAAACCCCACCTCTCCACTCCACATTCAGATTCAGGGAGCATGTACCAAGTTTCCCAGCACTTTCAAATGGAGTGTTTATTCTCACTAATAATAGTATTTATTTTTGTTTCCTTTTCTTCCAAGCACTGATGGTTTGTCATCTTACATAAGGCCCACAGTCAAAGCTAGTCTTACTCTTTCCATCTGCTCTCAGATCAACAATGAATTTGTGATTCTTAGTCACTAACTGACTCCTGGGGAAACTGTCTCCCGTGTTTGACATGCTGCTTCCTGAGTAATGGTGGCTCTAAAAAATGGAAAGCCTCTACCAGGAATGATACATGATATCAAGTTACCATGAATGACACTTGGATACATTACAGAGGTTGAAAATTTGATTTCTAAAATTTGTCCCAAAGTATTCTTTCTTTACTTTTTTAATATAATATTTTCATATTTTTATGTATTCTTTGAGAATTTAACATACACACACACACACATATATATATATATAAAATGTATTTTGATCATATATCTCTGTCCCCAGTTACTCCCATATCCTCACATCCATTCTTTTCCCAACATCATCCCTCCCTTCTTCTGTAATACCCTGAGCCCAATTTGAACTGTTCATATACACATGGGTATAGAACCTTCTAGCTGAGCGAGGTTAATCTAAAGGGTCGTATCACTAGAGAAAAAACTGACCTCCTTACTGTACCAGCCATGAGACTGCACCACATCCTCAGCTAAAGTTTGGAGTCGCTGTGATCCTCTACTATCAATTCCAGAGTACTTATTGGTGTGATCGTCTGCAGACAACACCAGCTGTGCTAAGTTTAGAAGCAGTCCTAACGTCTAAAAGACCCTTGTTTGGATCCAGTTATTCACAACCTCTGCTTTTACAATCTTTCGCTTTCCACACCATTTTTTCATGGTGTTTTCTGATTCTTGGGCAGAAAAGGTATAATGTTGATATCTTATTTATGGTTAGCCAATCCACGGATACTTGTTCTCTGAATTTGATAATTGTGAATTTATTAAACACAACTGCACAAAGTTGCTTGTGTGAGGAGGACTGAGATTCACACTAATCCATGGGTTTAGAAACATGTATTTGCAAAATATCTTGGTATTATGTAGCTTTAGTAGAACAATCATAGGGATTTACCCCTAGTTCCTTTGACCTCCCCAGTTACAGAATCTTTATTTTATGTATAGTACCTACTGCAGCCTGGGTCTGTGTTGATGTCCAAGGCCTGTGTTGGCACTAAAGGCTATACAGATGCCCAGGATCTGGGTCGCCAGATGTGGAAGGGTTGTTACCCATAGGCCATACTATAGTCGGGGCTATATCTGGGTCTGTGACCCAGTCACAGCCAGGGTCTTCCTTGATGTCCAAGGCTCTGGCTTCCATTGAGGGACATGCAGATATCCAGGACCTGGGCTGCCATCTGAGGTCATGTGTATGTTATAGGGTCATGCATTCACTGGGACCATTTCAGTCTGAGTGACCTGCACTGCCAACAATGGTCATGATGACATTCCGGCCTGGGCTATTGAAAAGGACCATGACTGGGTCAGTAGCCCTCCGGCAGTCTCGGTAAGTGTTGATGTCCATGGCTTCTGTTATGACTAAAGACAGTGAGTCTAGTGAGTCTAGGACTACATAGAGTTGGCCCGACCCATCACTGGATGAAGCATAGGAGAGAATTGACCCTCCCCCTCCACACACACCAATTCCACCATGCCTGGGCAGCACAGTAGAGCTGACTCTGTTGAAGGGGTTGTAGGTGATCTCACCCTGTGAACGTGGGTGAGGGACCTAGCTCCATGCCTCTTCTGTCATTTGGTGGAGTTGGCAAGGGAGAAATGATCTCTCCCATCCTCCACTCATTGTACCTGTGGTAGGAGGGAGAACTGGCCCTGACGTCATGAGAGAGGAAGAACCTCACTATCTGCAGCACTTGGGAGAACAGGCCCTGAACCTCTCACACAGACAGTATATAAAGCTAATGATGTTGGCAGGGGAGCAGGGGAGCAGACCCTGAGGGTGTGAGAGGAGAGCTGACCCTGACTCCCCTTGTCTGCCTTGTCTGCATGGGTGAGAAAATGATGACCTCCATCCCCACCAGCACCTGCTTCAGGTGAGAGAGCACGGAGAGCAGGAAAACTAACCCTACACATCTGAAATTACAGTACTCAAGTAGAGCAAAGCCCTGTGCCTCACCCAGGTAAAACAGTAGAGCTGACTCTGGTGGTGTGGGTGCAGGTAACCAGGCTCCAATAGCATGAGACCAGGAAATGTGGCCCTACTCCTTACTACCTGTTGCAGTGGGTGAACATGCCAGGGTAGCACTGGAGATAGTACCCTGTTACCAATGAGGGAAAGCTGGCAAACTGACCAACCCAGTTACCATGCAGGCCCAAAACCAAGACTATGAGCTGGTGCATCCCAATATCCACCTCATTTATGAACTGCTGAACCTGCAGATCTAAAGTTCCAGGATCTCCATGACACAAAACAGCAAGAGTCCCAGTGAGAACCCAATATCTAGGGTGTAGCTTCAAACCATATCAAAGACTCATTGCAGTGAACAATTACAAGTAAAGATGCATAGACAAAAGGGAATATTTTGTAACTCGCTGTGTCACACTACAGCTTTCCCACCATGTCTTAGTGAGTGTGTGTGTGTGTGTGTGTGTGTGTGTGTGGTCTTGTGTGTGTGTGGTCATTATTGTTTTCTTAGTTTTTTTGTTTTCTTTTGAATTTTGTTTCTTTATGGAAGAGGTTGCAAGGGCAAGGGGAATATATGAGGGAAAGGGAGAAAGATGAAAGTGATTGGGATGCAGGATGTGAAACCTATAAAGAATCAAAACTTTTTTTATTAAAAACAAAAGAATCACCTCTAGATACAGGACAAGTTTGAGACCAGTCTGGACTACCTGAAGATTGTTCTCCAAAGAAACAACAACAAAAAGGGCAAAATCATGCAAATAACTAAAAACAAATATACTTGAAAGCAATTTAAATCCTTTCTTTTTCTTTTTATAAAGCACCCAGTTGGAGGCATAGGAGATGTTTAAAGCTCATTGTAGCCTGAATTACGTTCCCTCCTGAGGCCAGGTTTTGAGGCCTTAGCTGTCCCCATGCCCTGCCATGTGACTGCATTAAGAAGCAGGTCTTTTAAGAATGAAAAACAGTTACATGAGGGCAAAAGGCCATCAGGGTTGAATCCTTAGGAAGTATGACTGATGTCCTTGCAGAACAAGGAGGATCACTAGAAATACCTACACAAAGGGAAGCAGCCATGGAAATGTCTGCTCATAGGCAGCCATCCATAAGTCAGAGAGAAAGGCCTAGGGAGAGATTACCCCTAACAACAACTTGATCATGAATCCCAGTATTTCTCTGAAAATAAAACTGGTGACAAGGTGAGAAAAGAAAGCTGATTAGCCAGTTCCCGTGCTCCTGCCGTCATGCCAAGCTGTCCTCACATTAACGGACTCTGTCCTTCCGTACCTGTGAGCCAACATGCTCTTTATTCCTTATATTTATGTTGGTCATAGTGCTTTATCACAGCAAGGGTAAATTAGTTACCATAACTGTGCAGAACTTCATTAAAATTGTGTGTATACATGTATATCTCACACATTTATAAAATAGTAGGTTTTCATACACTTTTTAAGATATTCCTTATGTTAGCTATGTTTCTTTCTCCCTATTCATCTGCCTTATCAAGTTACACTCATCTAAACTCTTAATTCCATTAATTAATTAACTGACTTGTATATTTGTTTTGTATGCTTATATACATGCACAAGTCCGCCAAGCACTCAATTGGAAGTGAGAGAAAAATTTCAGGACTCTGTTCTTTCCTGTTGTGTAGTATGTGCAGATTGAACTCAGGTTTGGTGATAGTAAAGACTCAGTAAGTCATCTCGCTTGACCTGCAAAGCTATTTTTTAAAGTCCTCTTCAGGGACACAGCCTGGAAACTCCAGGCCCAGGGTGAAAAACACTATTTACAAGTATCGATTTTCAGAAAGACTTGCAGGTTGTTAAGGTTTATGACACATGGAATTTAGAACATTCATCTCTTCTCATAATTATGATTTTTATCCCTTTCTCTTTATTCATAGTTTTGGTTCATTTATCTATCTGGCCTTCAGGATGAAAGAATGAATGCTTTAGTAAAAATAAGGGAACCGAAATATATAGAGCTGCATGGTTCATATAACACATCCTGCCAGGTTTTACTCTTGCTTCCTGGCAGGCAGTATGTGATTTTCCCCTACACTGTCACTCCCCTGCCAGTTTGTGCAGCTGTATTTGAGCACCTTGTTTCATCTCTATTGTCCCTTAAGGTTTATTTGGCACAGCCCGTTGCAGATTTGATCGTCACTGAGGATTTTCCTGCCACATTGGTACTGAGAAGAGAAAACACTGTATACCTGGAGGAAATAAAGGACAATGCTAAAATCCCATATAACATCAAAAATCTGTACTGGGCTTATGAAATTCGGAAACTACAAATCTGAATAAGGCACTAAAAATAATTAATTTCTGGCACTCCACTGTTGTTTTAGAGACATGACCTCATTGCATAGACCATGCTGTCCTCAAAAACCACAATACTCATGCCTCAGCTTCCCCAGAAACTGTTTTACCATTGGATGTGGCTTGTTGCTAACACTTTTGATGACCCACTGTGAATTACAGTTTTATAAGATATATAAATGTATAATTTATAAAAAATAAAATTTTATTTGTGGAAAATTATATATTCATTAATATGATGTCTATAAATTAAACATGTATGTATTTAAGATTTGTCACAAAATTTAAAGGTTGATAATACATTTTTTTATTTTTTATTATTAAAAAAATTTCCACCTCCTCCCCTCCTCCCAATTC
>LOJH01065998.1:0-10399 GCA_001685095.1 Ellobius talpinus | reverse complement strand
TAATGCAAATATGTTTTCTATGATGTTCATCATATCTGCAAAGGAGAGTTGAAAGCATCTTAAGTCTTCTATGTTGGATTATTTCAAGGAATTTGGGCATATTTTGTATGAGTAAGAACATATTCCAAGACTTTTCATTTAATTTTATGTACACAAGCAAAGAATGAATCAATTAATTTTGTTTCCTAAAGTTGTTTCATTCTAAGCCAGCAGCTGGAAGTCCAACTCTTTCAAATAGGCATTGGCGATTAAAGGAAACCAAAAAGAGAAGAAAAAATCACAGAATGCTGCTATTTAATCAGCACAGCAGAAAGGGGGGAAGGGCTCCTGTCACAATCACAGTGTATTCTCCCACAGTAGCTGGAGGAGGCCTCTTTAGACCCTAACCCCAAATCCATCTGTACCTCCCTGTCCTACATCTCTTGTTCCAGAAAGCTTTCACAGAGCAACGCCTCCACCACTTGTCCTGGCATCTCTCTTGCAGATTGTATGATGAATTGGGTCAATATACTTCCTATTCTCAGTCCTTTCTTCTCCCTCAACAGGATGCTGGCATGCTTCCAAACCTCCTAAGTCTCAATCCCTGGTTCATAGGAATTTTTTTTAAGCCAATGAGCGGGAACAAATGTCCCTGGATAGCAAGACTGACATGGCCACGGGCATGGGCTGGTGGGTAAGGCTGGGTATTTGCCACATGACCGGCCAGATGTGGACTTTGCTATTCCTCAGTTTAGCCTGACAATCAAGTCCTTCAATCATGGCAATCAGAGCCAGTGCTTCAGGGTAAAAATAAATAAATGAGCACATGGACTGGCCCACAGAGCAGCTAGCTAGCTTTGCGAACAGAAAGAACAGCAGCGGAGGCAGAATCAGCCTGCTGGGCTTGAAGTTGACTAATCAATTCTGGATTGTTTTCTTTATGTTTTATCAGTTAGCAGATTGTGACCCATGGAATCAATGCTTTATCAAGAGACCTGTTCGAAGTAATATTGTTCTGGCTACAAGGAAATTTACTGCATATGGCACTGCCAGGTAAGAACACTAGACACGGGCCACTGAATATGAAGAGGCAAAAGGCAGGAGCTTTACCTAATCAGTTACAGGAAGAAATCTCTGGATTTGGAGTGTAGGAATTTCTTAAAGGGCTCTAGAAAGTATTCTTCCTCACAGTAGCATGGGGTTGGTATAATTTATGCAAAGCACCTCATTTCAGAATTGGAAAAAAGATGGAAATATAAACCTAGCCAACTTGGCATGAGAAATATAAGTGGGTTTGAATAATTGAAAGCACGCAGATTTCACCATATTGCAACCCAAACTCAGACAGCATGCTAGCCCCTGCTACGTAGGAAAGCGATCTCAGGCATTTTTGGGTCTTCTGTTGACTTACGACAAGTGAAATAGAGGATTTACATTCTAAGGATGAAAGCCAGCTAAGAGCAGCATAAAGAGTGAGCATCTTCAACATCTTTAAGGCACTGGGAAGCATTTGTAGAGGAAAATGCTCACATGTACATTGTAGCCTTGTGAAGGTCTATCTTCACTGTGCTGGTGCTGGGAAACAGGGCTGTCATCCATTATGTTAGCACAGGATGTTTGGATGCTGAAGGTGTGAGAGAAAGGGAAGCTGCTGTAGGCAATTTTATCACTATTACTTGTATTAAAAGAAAAGTGAGCATCTTCCTACCAAGGGGAGAAAACACTCGTTTTCATCCACAACTAGAATTTCACAGCTTTGCTTCTTTCTTATATCATTTCCCAAATTAGCTCCAGACTCCTAGGGCTGCACTGCAGTCTGACCTAAGCTGTGTGGAAAACCGACCGTGCAGCTACAACCTCTGTGTATGATGTGCAAAGATGTCCACGGCTGCACAGGTGCCTAGGCCCTACAGTTGGTTTTGTTTATAAACAAAAATTCATATTGTCAGCCTCACCAGGTAGGAAGGAAAAATGAAATGAAAAACAGTTGGCGAATGAATAAAGAGCTGATCAATTACGAGTAATCACCAGATGCAGAATGTTTAAAATAAATGATAATGCTATCAGTAGAAAAGAAATAATTAGAATAGAAACGACGGTAACTAAACAGCAGTGACCAGTAAGAACAATGTATTTTTGAAAACTGTGGATAATTCCAATCAAGAAGAGGATTCACTCCTCAGACCAGTGGAGAGAATGAATGACAGAGGAAATCAAATTGGCTAAGTTGGTTCACAAGATAAGAAGTAGCCAGGATTGATGTCACACAGCTGCATTCCTGGCACTCCAGAGGCTTGGACAGGAAGTTGTCAAGTTCAAGCCAGCCTGCAAAATATAAGAAGTTCCAGAACAGTATCATTTGTGAGATTTTTGTCTAAAAAATTAAAATAAATTTAAAATGAAAGTGGAAGAGGGGGAGAAAGAGAAGACTGGAAGTCAACATTGCAGCATTGCAGCCTGGAGCCTGACAAAGCTTTGTGATGAACTGCCTACCTCTCTCCTAAAATGAATGTTCTCTACCGCCCCACCCCACTTCCTGTACGTGCTTCTTATACAAACAATACCAAGACTTCTTTCTCAAAGTTAAGCAGATGAAATCTGTACTGGAGAAGTCCACTTTAAATGGCAAAATAAATGGAATTTTGTCTTCTTGTTGAATGCTTATCTCTGTTGAGTCCTGAAATTGAATCACTTCAAGAACATTGACTCTTGATGAGAAAAAAAGACATGATAATGATGGTGATGAAAAAAAGACAGTCAATCCTGATAACAAACCAACATCTTACAATGTTGCTTATACCTTGAAATGTGCTATATATTAATCATACAGAACAATGTGTTTTGTCTTATTAAGTTTGTCTGTCTGGTCTAGATCAGAAAGCTTGTGTTCAAGAATAGGAAGCAAACTAATAGAACTTACTTTCCCCAAGCCCCAATGTCTGTACTCAGTCAAACTCACTCCCTTAATGTTATGCCACTATGGTCTAGGCAGACCTGTGTCTAAGATCCTTGGCCTAGGAACCACCTCTAAGAACAGAGCTCTTGAAAACAGCCTACTGAGAGAAAGGACAAAACCCTGCTCCAATATCCTGAGTGCAGAATAGGAGACAGGAAGCAGTACAGGACCAAGGTCAACAGACTGGGAAGTCCCATTGTTCCTATCATTATCATTATACATTACGGTGTTAGCATTTGAATTCTGAAAGCACAGAAAAAATTGCTCTACTACCTTTTGAAAATCAGAACTAAGAAAGAATAAACTAAGTTGAAAATGATTCATTTGTTAAGAGGGACTCTACTATATAAATAGAGATAAAATAATAATATTCCTTTTGCTGTTTTTGTCCATTTGTTTGGTATTAGAAAGAGTGTCATGAAGTCCAGACTGTCCTCAAACTCACTTTGTCGTCTAGAATGACAATGGACTTCTGATCTTCTTGAGTAAACTACCTGAGTGCTAGATGACAGCTAAGTATTGCAACACCAGACTATGTGATCCTAGTGATCCGAGCCATAGTTTTCAGGATGCTTGGCTGGCACCAAGTGCATGCAGTACTTGCAGAAGCCAGAAAATGGTGCCATATTCTCTTGAACTTGAGTTACACATGGTTGTGAGATACCATGTTGGTGCTAGGAAACAAACCCAGATCCTCTGCAAGAGCGGTAAGTGCTCTTAACTGCTGAACCATCTCTCCAACATCAATACCCAGTACTTGTATCAACCATTTTAAAGATTCATCAAATGGGAATGTAGGTAACCCAGAGTAGATCTGATGCTTTCCTGAAGAAGGGAGCAGAAAAGACTACAAACACTCAAAGTAATACTAAGCAGGGAAAAAAAAAACAATGTTTGAGGAATCACAGTATCTGATTTCAAAGTGTAGAACAGAGGTATAGTAAGAAACATAGCCTGGTACTGCCATGGAAACAGCCACGTTGATCGGTACAGTAGAAGAGAGGACAGAAAATAAACCCAGAGTTATAGCCAGTTGATTTTACACAATGACAGCAAAAACAAACACCATCAAAAAAAAAACCCGACAGATTCTTAAACAAATGATCCTGGGGGTGGGAAATTCTGTATCTCGCCTCATCCTGCACTGAAATCAATGCAATGTGGGTCAAAGACCAAAGACCAACCTTATGGAGTAAAAACCCCCTAGGAAAACCTGAGGAAATCTCATAGATTATACTGCCAAGTGCATCCTAGTTTATCATTTCACAGGGTCTAAACTATTATGCTGACTAAATATAAAAGGAACAATATACATCTCAGTGCATATGCTTGCTTACTTGTTTCTTTCTCTGACCAAGAATATGTCTCACATTGTCATTTTTCTTTATGTTTTACAGTAGTATAAAAATCCCACACAGGCATCTGTTCTGCAAACACCATGCCCATAAAAAATGCACTAAGTCAATTATTTTGAAAACTTCATCTCTGGATGAATTCCACAAATTTTTTTTCCTATCTCAGCAGAATCTGAAGGATTAGTTGATGGGCTGTATTTTCAGATATCACAAAGTCTGAGCAACAGAGAGAATAATAGGGGAAGAATAAATGCTTTCACTTTTCTTTTAAGAATTCTATAAATATAAAATATTATGAACTCTGTCAGACCCAAGGTTGTCACTAAGAACTTCAAGAGGAAATTTCTCCTGTGGCAATTGTCTTCTACTTTCTTTATGTTTACAACTACCAAGAAAAAGCAAGATGTTCAGTGTTGGCCTGCTTACCAGCCTGCACTTTCAGATGGACTGACTTCAAGAAGACTGTTATTGAGGTTGTCATTTCCAACTGACTTTCTTACCAATGACCATTAGGATCCCTGAAGTTTGGACCGTAGGTAATAACAACTCAGAACATCCATAAGAGTTAAGACATGCATTTGGGTTGATTCATTTATGCTTTTAGAAGAGAACAGAATACAATGTAATTTATATTAAGGACAATAAATTTGTTTAGTGAACAATTCTGAAAGCTGAGAAGTCCAAGATGGATATGCCACATTTGGTTGGCATCTGTATGCTTCATCATAGCATAGTTAAGTCATCACATGGATAAAACAAAGAGGGAGATTGGACCCCGTTTTTATAATCAACTGTAATCTCAGTAACAACCTAGTTCCATAGGATTGACCTTAATCCATCTGTGAGGGCATGAGGGCTAAGCCTTATGACCTAATCACTTCTAAAACAGCACCTATCAACATTGCTTAACTGATGATTAAATTTCTAATATCTAAATTGTGGTGGGGCACATTCAAACCATAGTGGTATCCCTATCCCTGTAATAACTTCAGCTTTTTATCATACCCTTAACTAGGCAACACTTCTTTTTATCCTGTTCAAGGTGTTAGAACAAAAGTGACAAGTAAGTAATTTGTAGAGCTTCTTGTGTCTTGAAGGGTAAAAGGAAGAAAGTGAGGGCCACTGGTTGTGCTTGAAGCTAATGCATGGATGGTGTAGAAATAACCTTTCATTATAGTTGGTTTGCCCAGTAGAGTTGTAGCCAATCACTCCAGCAATGAAAACGAGGCTTCATATTTAAATAAGCAATAGTGCCCATGGACAGTAGGTAGCTAGCTAATGTCTACTTGGAATACACTATTAAGAACTGAAAAGAATACTAGTTAATCTTATCTTTAATTTAAATAAATAAATGGATTGAGCAACAATGTCCAAGTTTTTGTCAACTTCTCTCACCTAAATTCACTGAGTTATCACCAAGAGCCACTGGGCGATCATGAACAAAATATTTCTTTTAATTTTTTTTCTAATAATGTGTCACTTTAAATTTTAAAGGACTTTTTTATTTAAGGGGGTTTGAGAGGTCTTTTTCCTCTGAGGTTTTTGTTTTGTTTTGCTTTTGAGATGTCTTACTGTGTAGCAATTCACTGTACAGTCCTGGCTGGCGTTAAACTCTTTCCTTTTTATTCAGCCTCCCAAGTGACAGAATTATAGACATGTAAAGTTCATCATATCCCACTAAGATTTCTATATATGGTCTCTATCAAGCCACCAGTGTAGACAGGTGAATCAGCTAGAAGATTATGGCACACTTGAAAGTGGACAAGGTTCCTCAGTTTTGGAAAGACTTGGGCACCTTGACCCTTCATTTGACTTTTCTTCTCACTTCAGAGTCCTTAGATTCCATTGTTTGTGGCTGATTTAATGATCTCAATGATTTTTCCAAGACAATGTAAAACAGTTCACGAAAAGAAAAACACTCTGAATTCACACTCTGTTTTTCAAACCTATAAGTAAGCTTCCCCTCCTCTTTCTGTGTGTCTGTCTCTGTGTGTATCTGTGTGTGTGTGTGAGCATATGTGTTACACATGCATGTTGTACTGAGTACCTGCTAATGCACATATGCAGAAACCAGAGCTGGGGAGGACTTCCAGGGTCTTCCTTGATCACCATCCAAATATTTTCTGGAAGTTTCACATTAAAACATGAAGTTTGGCTTTTTGCTAAGTTGACTCAGCAGGGAACTCTCGGGATCTGCCTGCTCTTCCCTACAAGGCTGGGGTTCCAGATGTGTGCATCCATTTCCAGCTTTGCATGTAGGTGCTTGATTATGATGCTTGCAAAGCAGACAGTCATACCCACTGAGTCATCCCCAAGCCCAAAGAGCATTTGCTTAGCAGAAGATATCAATCTCATTTCCCTGTATCTATATAATAGGGTCTTTTCACCATATTCTATCATAGTCCACATCTAAATTTAAAGCAGTTGCTAATGTCTCTTTTAATGATCAGCATGTGGTTATAATTAAAGTGATAATACTCTTCATTCCATGTACAAATTATTTTTCGTACTGGGAAAGAACATTGATTGCTCTCAAAAAGTACAGGCTATTCTCATTTTTCAGAGCAAGTGTGGAAAGAAGAAACAAAGGCTACGAGAAAATAATCTGAAAAGAACCCAGCTGGACTAAGAGTCATAATTTTAAGAGTATGTCTTTCCAGATCAGCTTCAGATCTATCTTCATTGTATGCACAGTTACACTTCTCAATCAGCTCTGAATTTACTCTGTATGATAAATCTAATGTCTCAGGAAATGTCTTCCTCCTTTCAAAGAAAGCCAAATAAAAACATGTAATTACTATTAGCCATTTAGTTTGTAAATTCTAATAAATATTTTCATTGTTTTAGCTCATCAAAAGCATTTTACAACCTGTATTTGGGCAGCAAAAAGACTACTGCATTCTCCTGCAAGGCTGCTTTAGGCAGTTGGAAAATACAAAGCCAAATAGCGTCTTGCACAAACTACAAATCATTGGCATACACAAAATGCGCTGTTTATGTCCTCAAATCTCTTTCTCCTATAGAGCCTGCTTATCAGGGCAAAGGCCACTCTACACAACCATATGTGGGCTTGTATCTATTTAGAGAATCTGAGTTCATACGGAAAGAGGAAGTTGTTTCTCCTCTTTGAAATATATTTGAAGGTTTCACTCCTGAGGAACATCTAAGTTATAAATATCTTGCCTCTATGGGTCTACCTGCCCCCAACACAATTCTTTTCTTCCTAAATATACTTATCTCTGAAAGCCCTTCCTTTTTCATAATGTCCCAGATTCTGCCAAACAGAGTTGCATTTTGTTAACAGTAATGCCCTTTTAAAAGCCAGATACCTTTGAGTATATTTACCATCTGGCTAATATTCCCCATGGTATCCTAGGGAAATTAAAATTTTAATTTGTGAGGATAATGGGCTTATTCTTTACAGTAGTTAAGCCAAAATACAAGGTGATGGTCCTCAGAGTGCAGTATATATGATATTAAATTTTACATTTCTTTAGAAATGTAAAATTGTTGCCCCACCCCACCAGACACTACAAATTCTAACTCGGTACCTTCATAGAATTTCCAAGAATAATCTACATTCAAACAATTACCTCCAGGTTATTATGAAGAATGATGTAAATTGTAAATGGTGTCCCCAAGAGATTCACATCCTACAAGGCGTGTGTGACCCATTTTCACAAGAGATTGGGTAACTTGAATATATAGCCATTGAGGCTGACGGAAAATCTGTAAAATGAAAATAGGGATGAATATTTGATGTCTTAGTACCCAAGGCAGAGGTGACTCTAAAGATGTGTTGCTCTCATTGTTAATACAAAGTCAACTGAGCGATAACTAGGCAGGATTTTTGGGAGGAAGAAGGGTGGAGTCATGGGAGTCTGAGGAGAGGCCGTGAGATACAGAGTGAGCAGGACGGGAAGTATGCGCATGAGGTGAAAAAGCCTCGGGGCAACACATAGATTAATAGAAATTGGTTAATTTAAGTTATAAGAACTAGATAAAAAACAAGCGTAAGCTTTTGGCCAAGCATTTAATATTAATATGAAGTCTCTGTGTAGATATTTGGGGAGCAGCTAGCAGGACAGAGCTGCTTGGAGTCTCGAGGGAAAACTCCACCTGCATCCATCAGAGTTTCTCATTATATAGCAACTTCTGTCCGCCTTCCTTTTTCTCCTCTTCCCCTGCATCTTTCTCCTCCTCTTCTTCATTCTCCTCTTCCTTCTCTTTCTTCTTTTACTTTTACAAAATTCATATATATCAGACTAATATCTAATTCACAGAGTCTAAATTCATATGAGAAAAATACTATTCTCTGTTTCTCTGAGGAATCTACTCATCATCTCTTACATCACATCAAAATCTTTGCAAATTACAAAGAATCCAACTAACTCTTCCCACAGATAAGAAATTTAAAAAAATATATTTCTTAATATAAAATAAATTACAATCTAAGGAAAATGAAAAGTAACAATATTGTCGAGAATCAGCATATAAAACAATTATATTTTCTCTTTAATAAAACAGCATTGTGGGATTAAAGAGATAGCTCAGCACTTAAGAGCAGTGGCTGCTCTTCCAGAGGATGCACATGGCAGCTAAAAACTGTCTGTAATTCTATTTCCCAAAGATGTAATACCCTCCACTAGCCTCTGCAGGTACCAGGTACATGTGCGGCATAGACTCACATGCAGACCGAGTGCCCATACAGAGAAATGAAAAGCAAGACAAACAAACAAATCTGTTCTTCAAAATTGTACTGAAGAATAATAGTACATTGAGGAACAGCTTCCACAGTCTAGACTTCCCTAAACATTGTAGCTGTCTTATGAATATTTTAATTGAAATATTTGACATTTTCAGAATTCAGTATGAACTTCTAATCAAAAAATCTAAGAGTGTTTTAAAGGAAGTTATGGATAAATTCTGGAAGAATCACTTGTTCAAGTCCATTAAGATACACAAATTAAATGTCTTTATTTCTTTGCTGTACAAAATATGACCCTCAGACCTGCAGTGCCTGGGAGCCTGTTAGAAATGCAGAATCACAGATCACATCCCAGACTAATTCATCCAAATCTCCATTTCAGTAAAGCACCAGTAACTGTGGTCCCAAGAGAAGCATCATTTTACTTCCCATTGGGAATTACAGCCGAGGAACCCTCAAACCCTGGATGCTGTGCGTATGCTCCAAGCCAGTGATATGAAGTATTTGGGGTATGGAATATGCATAGGCATTATAACTTTAGAATTGTCTTCAGAAACAAATTAGTTCTATGGATGTTGGTTTCTATTTAAAAGTCTTATATTTATAATCTCTCAATTGGATATAACAAGACAAATTCCTCAACTCCATGGTTGATCTGTGGGTAGGTGAGAGCAGATACTCTTTCAACAGATAATATAACCAAGTATCAAACTAGTTGGTAGTTTCTATGTTCAAATGCTTATGATAATATAAAATGCAAGATTCCTCTTCCCAAAGGGCATTAGAGTGTTAGCCATTCTCTATGAAACTAGAGAGCAAGCAATTCTGACCATTTATGCTGACTTACTTATTTTTTACCTATTTACTGTTTTAGTTAGGGCTACTTTGCAATGATAAAACACCATGATCAAACAACTTGGGGGATAAGGGTTTAATTGGCTTACACTTCCATATCACTGCTCACCACTGAAGGAAGTCAGGATAGGAACTCAAACAGCAGGAACCTGGAGGCAGGAGCTGATATAGAAGACATGGAGAGCTGCTGCTTCCTGGTTTGCTCTGCATGGCTTGCTCAGCCTGCTTTCTTATAGAACAAGAACCACCACCCCAGGGGTGGTCACAGACACAATGGGCTTTGCTCTGCCACATCAATCACTAGCTAAGAAAATGCCCCACATGTTTGCCTACCTATAAATCTTACATAGGTATTTTCTCAACTGAGGCTCTCTCCTTTTGATGACACTAGTTTGTGTCAAGTTAACATAAAATTAGTCAAGACTGCAAACCCCTTGTCAACTCGACACACAAACACGTCACTATTAAGCCACAATATTTCTTTTTTGTTCATCTCCAAGATCATACATTGATATAAAAAAATCACAATATAAAACATTTTAGAAG
>LOJH01065995.1:0-14574 GCA_001685095.1 Ellobius talpinus | reverse complement strand
GTGGGGTACTGGGCAGGACAGAAACCCCAACAAGCCAGCCCTCATGTTACACCAAAAATTATTCTTATGCATGTAAGCATATTCTGCATTTGCTCCAGGAATTATAACCATAACAACAGCCCCTGATTTCAGGTAGTTTCTATCAATATTCAGAATAGACTTGAAAGGGGAATGATGGTTCTAAAATCTGTCTCTGCTCCTGTCCCACCCAGAAAGGTATGGAACAGCGCACTGGACAGAATATACACAAGTACTGTACCCCATTGTGATTGTTCTCACAAGTAAGGGAAACAGGTGAAGTCAACCCTAGCAACACAGTTTATTCAATACAAATTCCACAATACTCTCAATCTACTGGTAATAAATGAAACTATTAATGAAAACCCCTTTATCTCTTTCATGCTTGTTGAGACCTAGTGGGTTTTACACTTCAAGCTTATCTTACTTTGCTTTTTTCCCTCTGATTTAAATTCATCTATTATTTTTAGCATGTATCTACAGGTCATAGAACAACATTTAGAAGTTGATTCTCCCCTTCTACACTGTTGTGGCCATATCTACCCTCTTGTTTCTGCTGCTCTCAAAACTCCAGGCTACAAGCTTTTAGTCAGTTCTTCCATATTTATTGCCCATCTGTCCACTGGATCCCTGGGAATGTGGAAGTGTGCCTTCACATCCAGCTTTCAGTGGGTGCCAGGGATTGATCTCGGGTGGTCAGACATGCACAGCAAGCACATTTCCTCGCTAACCCACTGCTGTGGAGTCATCTCACTTCGACACAGCCATGTTTCAAGTATTAAACACATACAGGTTTTTTGTTGTCGTTATTCCCTGAACAATATGTTTACATGATATTTTCATTGCATTTGCGCTTATAAGTCATCTAGTATTCATTTAAAGTACATGGATAATGTGTGTTCATTATTCTTAATTAATGTGCAATTTGCTATAAGGTGTTGAATATCCTTGAGAAGCCCGAGGTAGGTTTCTTCCCCTCCAGGTTACAAAAATCAACTGTGTATCTTACTATACAATTCTGAATTGAAAGATAAAAATTTTAGAGTTCCTCCATAAAACTATATGAGTACTTTGAGGGAGAGTTACCATTTGAAACCACTATTGTGGCTTTGGAATTTCTCCTGCTGTTTCCAAAAATCTGACACTTTAGGTAATTGAATAAAAAGTTGTTTTGTGTTTACTGCATGACTCACTGTGACACACTACAGTTTCCACAATGAGATTTTTCTTTTTTCTTTTCTTTCCTTTTTTATTTAAATTTTATTTTATTTTTTCGTGGGGGGGGTGTTGCAAGGGCAGAGGGCAGATATTGAATGGACAGGAAAATGAATGGGATTGAGATGATCTGAAAGACACACAGAATCAATAAAAGTAAAGTAAAAAAGAAGAGTTGTTTTTAATTGATGAAATTGCTGGGACAAAAAGCATATGATTATTGGTTAGTGAGTATTTTGAAAGGAATATCATGAGGCAACATATTGAAATCTTTAGATACATCTAAGCTTTGACTTCTCCACTTTAGATATGATGAGGTCTGGTGATTGCCTGGTCTGTTTGTCATGCTTCTCTCTGACTCTGTCCACAATCTTACAGCAAGAAACACGTTGCCTCTAGCAAAGGATGACATTGATAAATTAAAATTTGTAGATCCTATTTTCCTAAGGCTTCCTAATTTTACATTATAGCCATTACTATTTGAAATAATGCAGACATTTGTTCAAGTACATGAAGAATCAAGGCCATGTAATCTGAGACACATTTTAAAGTAGTGTCCAATTGTGATATGTGCCCAATAAATTGGTTATAAAATCTAAAAAAGTGGTTGAATACAGATCATAAAAACATATAATTTGAGGGGTACCACGTATAATAATGACTTTCAAATAAGACAATAAGATGATTGAGATTGGCAGTGTCCAATGAGGTAGAGCAGAGCAGATAGAATCTTACAGCTAGTTTTGATGATCTGAAGGGCAGACACAATGTAGCACATTATTTTGAGATGTCCATCATAAGAATACAGATGAAGCACATGGAAAATAGTGATGAGGACAAGGTTTGTTGCAGAGTAAAGAGAAATCTGCATTCAAGAGTTGAGAGTGTTCAATGACTAAATGATCTTTATCCACATATACATTATAGCCTTTAGATTATTCCAAAAGCCTCTGGAAGCAGCAGCTTTTTCCTGGGGGTATTTCCCTATCCAAGTGACTTTTACGGGAAGAACCGGGGGATATCCATGTTCTTTACCACAAAGTATCTTGCCAGATAGAAATCTCACAAGGTTAAGGACCACTGAGAACAAATCTAGATAGCTAACTATTGATGATTTTCATAGCAGTTCAGGATATCACATCTCCTACTAGAACTCCAGATATAACTCCCAATATTCTGATTGGTAATTAGAGTCTTGAAATATCAATACTTGATTTTATGAACTTCTCATCTTGATGGAGGGGTTCTTCTGCATTTAATACAAGTCTACTCTATTAACTACTTTCTGTTGCTGCAATAAATCACATGACTAAAAGTGACTTCTGGAAAAAAGGGTTTATTTGGGATGTAGTTTCAGACAATGAGTCCATAATGGTCGGGGAGGCATGGCAACAGGTAGCCATAATAGGAAGCTGGAGATCACAACTTTAACCACTCTCAGGAAAGCAGAGAGGGTGAACTGGAAGTGGGGTAAAGCTACGAAATCATAAAGCTTACCCCCAGTGACCTACTTCCTCCAAGGCTCTATCTCCTAAAGTTTCAAATACCTTGCCAAGCAATTCCCCATATTGGAAGCAACTGTTCAGAGAAATGAGCCTATCAGGAAGATTTCTCATTCAAAATCAAATACCACAACTTCTAATATTTAGCTACAAACCAAGTGCCCTATCTAACAAAAAGAATAGAGACTCCAGACATAGGAAATTACAATAAAAAACTAGTATTTTTGGTTAGATAACACAAAGAGGTTTCTAAGCAAGAAGTGCGAAAACTGTAGGTCATTATCAAAGAAGTGACCAAGGAATTTTAAGATATGGAAGAGAAATGAGATGTTGATCAGCCATTATAAACCTATTCCAACCTGAGCCATCAGGTTCTATAATACTGTCAAATTGCTGACCATAAGTCATTGCAGAAAGATATAGAGACATGTCTTAACTTGGATTTATTTGGCTGTTATGAGTCTGTCCCTGCTATTAACTTGAGCAGATTAAGAATTCCTGAAGAAATGGTAAGCACTTTTCTGGGCATATCAATGACGATGCTTCAGAGGAGAGTTAACCAAAGAAGAGGATCTTCCCAAAATGTGCTGGCAACATCTTATAGGCTGAGGGCACAGATGAAATAAAAGTGGAATAGGACAAAGTTAGCAGAGTGCCAGCATCTTTTTTGTTTAATTATTAAAGGACCATGACCTGAACCACTCTCCTCTAACATGATCCTCGTGATAGATAGAACTCTCTGAAACCATGAGCCAAAATCAAGTTCTCATCCCCTAAGTTGTTTAGGTAGGTGAATCATTCTCCTCTAACATGACCTTGACCCCTCTGATGACCCCTTTGAAACCATGAGTCCAAAAAGCTCTGATTCCTTACATTATTTTGGTAGATATTGTGATGATTTGTATTAACTGCCAACTTGAAAGAGTCTCAAACCACCAGGAGATGGGCCTCTGGACATGCATTTGGTAGCTCACCTCGATTATGATAATTAATGTGGTGAAAACCAGTCTTAACTATGGGTACTCATCCTCTGGACAAAGTGTCTGGGACTACATGAAATGGAAGCCCTTAGAGACATTCTTTATTGCTTTCTGTTCCTGACTGTAGATGTGATGTGACCAGCTTTCTCAAGCTCCCGCCACTGTGTTTTCCCCACTATGATGGATTCTACCCTGGAACTGGGAACTAAAACAAACCCTTTTTTGTTCGGAGCTGTGAACCCCCAGATCTTGAATTTCTTGTAAGGAACTTGTTTTCCTCTGCTCTGAGACAGCTTGCAGCTGCTCTGAGCAGGAGACCCTCAGGAGTTCCTGATGGCAGGGGGAGTGGTTTCTGGTGCATTTGGCTGGGGCATGGCTATCAATTAAGGATCCTTATATAAGCAGCTCTTTTACACAATGAAGGGGCATTCTGGTTTCAGGGATGACCCGTGTCTCCGTNACAGCTTGCAGCTGCTCTGAGCAGGAGACCCTCAGGAGTTCCTGATGGCAGGGGGAGTGGTTTCTGGTGCATTTGGCTGGGGCATGGCTATCAATTAAGGATCCTTATATAAGCAGCTCTTTTACACAATGAAGGGGCATTCTGGTTTCAGGGATGACCCGTGTCTCCGTTTGTGTGTCTTTGTGTGTTTCAATCTCCAGCCCCTTGCCCGGTTCACAAACTGTATGGTAGCGCATAGAGCACAGACGGGCGTGGTGCGCTACATCTTTTGACCTTAAGTTCCTTCTTTTATGTCAGGATTTTTTAGCATAGCAACAGGGAAAGATGTTAAGAAAGAGGGTTTTGTTGTTGTTGTTGTTGTTGTTGTTGTTATTGTTAATAATACAGACATGGTCATGGAGCACAGTTCTAATTCTGAAGGAAAATGCAAGTAATTGATTAGATTAGCATTTTCTAACTTCATTACTAAAATTGAGGTTTTTTTAGTTGTAATGATGTTAGGATGACTTATTCAGATAGGTACCCCACACTTTTGTACAGGACATGTGGGTAATTTCATGGCATAAAGGAGACCTTTACGGCATAAAAGAGACTGGGTAAAGGGAAAAACAAAGATTCAGTACATTTTACCAGTCACTGTGCCTGCAAGACTAGAGAGACAACTGTGGATGGATCTGGAATAAAGCCCATGGTTGATTCCTTCACCCACCCTGATCTGCAACTTAGTATGGAGTCCAGAAGTCACACAGCACCCACACTGAAGAAGGGAGAGGTGGATTTAGCCATGCTTGTTTCCTCTCTGCATGATGTCTGCTTCTCTAAGTGAGCCCCCACAGAGAAACAGTGGGGGGAATAATATAAATAACTATATTTCCCCTTCTAAGTAATTTTTCTTGTCTTTAAGCCAATTTTAATTTATTTTTTGTCAGTGTAGATGGCCCTTCACTTGGAAAAATGCATCTTGTGTGAATTCTATTCTCGTTTTCCCTACTGTAAAATCATCCTTCTTTTCTGTCCGTATTTTGATAAATGATGTGTCATCCTTGAAAAGGTGCTGCTTATGCGACTGGATTCAAACATTTCCATATTGCTGTTGGATTTCTAGAATAGGCTTTTATGTTCACCAAGTTCTCATCCAAGCAGAATGGGTCTCATAGATTCTCTCAGTTAAACCTTTCTTGAAACTGCACTTTGTGTTTTTTTCTGGCTCACTCCTTACATAGGGACCAAACCTATGGCATACTTTGAAAACCAAACTACTCCTTTCCATTTCTTCTTAGGAGTGCTGTTTTTTTTTTGAAGAAATGAATCAGCAGAAGATATATTTGCAGTGATTCAGGAAAACAGTATATGAAATGGGGATAAACCAATAGCCTACCAGGTAAATCAGATTCAGCCTTTGTGGAAGGCAAGATAGAGACAGTAACTGGCAGAAGCTACAGCCTTGTTTTCAGTAAATTTTTTCAGATGTTACTGATTATGGTGAGGGAAAATGTCCTGGAATTGGGGGTTACCCCAGGAACAACATCACCTTAGTTGACTACCAAATGAAAATATTCTTGATAAGGTAATCTGAGATTGTATAAGCAAGAATGGATTGATACAGGACATTTTCATTGGAAAAGCTGAATGAACAGAAAATCTCAAGTCATTCTGTCTGGTAGCAGAATAACAATCTTAGGAAGATGAATATGCTCGAGATATTATGTTAGGATTATGTATCACCAAAATATTCTGTCCCATTAGATGATG
Source organism: Ellobius talpinus (assembly GCA_001685095.1). Taxonomy (NCBI): domain Eukaryota; kingdom Metazoa; phylum Chordata; class Mammalia; order Rodentia; family Cricetidae; genus Ellobius; species Ellobius talpinus. The sequence goes on along the minus strand of LOJH01065995.1, from coordinate 8,647 downwards.
CAAAAGACACACAACTGGTAATCCCCAATTCCATGACATTTTCTCTCACCATGGCCCTAAAGGGTATGTGGGTAAAGGGGCACTAAAATCAAACAGAAGCTTAGTGTGTGACCTCCATGCTAGGGATGATGGCATGAGAGGCAGGCTTCTTGCATATACAGGAGTGATGGCATTTACAAAGCTCAGCACTGGGGGAGACATAGCTCTCAGGAATTCATAAGATCATGACTGGCAACAACAAAAGGACATCATGTGAGGCTCACTGGAATCTGTAGATATGGTTAGTAGAGGATAACATCTCTGGAGGGCATCCATAAGTTCTTGAACTACAGCATACAAAGTGGAGAAGGCTGAGGGAAGTTGTCCCAGAGAAAAGTTGTGGCCCTTTGTTACACTCCCATTTTGTTTTTAGTGTAACTTTGGATTTAGAATTTATTGACTGAACATGCAGGCAATTCCCTGAATGATTGTATAATTTCATAAAAAGACATGTGTTTAAATGATATGCTCAATCTGTGATAATATAACCATATTGCCAGCTTGGTAAGACTTATAATTACCTAGAGGAGAAAGCTTAAGGAATGTCTGGTAGTGTGCCTTTGGAGAAAAGGAGACTAGAAAGCCCACCCTAAATATTCTGTAGACACTATAAATAATCTTGGGGTCTTGGCCTGAATGGAAAGGAGAAAGCAGTGGAGCACCAGTTTCCACCAGTCTCTGCTTCCTGACTGCAGATGCCCTGTGACAAAGGCCTTCAAACCCTGCCACCATGACTTTGCTGCCATGACAGACAGCACCCTCAGACTGTGAACCTAAATGCACACCTCCTGTCCTCACTGCCATGACAGATAGCACCCTTTAAAACGGATCTCAACTGATGGTGTGACTGGAGATTTAGAGAATTATAATAGTCCCCCTTAGATGTGTGTGGGGGGAATGTGTGTTTGTGAGTTCAAAGCTACTTTCTACTTTCTCCTCTATGAGGTTCAGTACAACTGGATGTATGTTGAGGTCTTTGATCCATTTTGACTTGGGTTTTCTGCATGGCGATAGATATGGATCTATTTGCATTCTTCAACATGTTGACATCTGGTTATGCCAGAACTATTTAATTTGATGAATATGGTTTCTTTTTTCCATTGTACAATTTTGGCTTCTTTGTCAAAAATCAGGTGTTCATACGTGTGTGGATTAATATCAGGGTCTTCAATTTTGTTGATCTACATGTCTGTTTTTATACTACTACCACACTGTTTTTATTATTATAGCTTTATAGTAGAGCTTGAAGTAAGGGATGGTGATGCCTCCAAAAATACCTTTATTTTAAAGGATTGTTTAGGCTATCCTGTTTTTTTTTGTCTTTCCATATGAAATTGAGTATTGTTCTTTTGAGGTCTGTGAAGAATTTTGCTTGGAATAGATAGGATAGGATAATAAGTTAGATTAGTATATCTACTTGTAAACTATTTTAGCAACTATTAGTTTTAGATAATTTTCATTGGTAGATTAGATATAGATATAGATGCCTATGTAAAATTATTTTTATATTCATGTCTAAGATAATTTCTATGTTGATACAAATTCAAAATTATATTTGTCATACTATGTATGTTCCTATTTCTGTTTGTAATATTTTTATACACAAATGTATAATTTTTATTTTGTGTGTATGTTTCTACTTCTGCTTATAATATTTTGCATGTTGATACAAATTAAGGATATTTTTGTCATATTATACTATATCCTCCTCTGAATAAGATACTTTATATATTGTTATGATTTTGAGGTCATTGTCCTCATGCTGCATTCCATTTAAAGATTGTTTATTTTTATAAAGTAAAACTTCAGTCTTTAAGCTATATAGGTCATTGAGAATTACAGGTTAATAGTCATGCATGTTTGTCATACTAATAGTTTTATAAGTTAGGCTCTCTAGATGTACAGAAATGTCCTCCACATAGATAGGTAATCTTCAAGTACTTCAAAGACCTACAGAATATGAAATTTAAATGTTTTAATAATTTAGAATTCTGTGGCAGGAGACATGGCTGCTCCTGGTAGCACTGATATACTTCTGAGAAAATGATGGGCACCAAGATAATTCACATGGAGCTTGATTCTTCTTGACAAAAAAATGTCCTATCAGGTACAAAAATACCCTTTTTTGATTGCTGACAGTAAGCACCCTGTCCAATCTGGACAAGCAAGAGTCAAGGAAAAGCAACTGTTGTACTTTGTCAAGACAGAGTAGGACAGTCTTTCAAATTTACCTGCTTTAAAAAATGATCTGTCAGATACTCTCGGCCTATAGCCAAAGTTGGTTGCCCCAACATTACAGAGAGTTTTGGTGATGGTCCAGGTAGCCAACTGTTTCTGTCATTTCTTACATCTTTTGGATGTCTTTTGCTTCTGCTTCCTGCTTACTCAGGTAATATTATTTTCCTTCTCAGATCTTTGATAGGGTTGAAGATTATATGTTCACAGCTGCTATTTTCTCTTATCTTACTTAAGGTATATTAGGTACAAAATTTAGACTCTTCAGAATAGGACAACTATTGGAATAATCTCTGTTATTTGCAAATTACCTTTAGCCTGGACATTTAGTATGTGTTTCTCACTTGATGTTGTTCTTGCTGGTTATAGTTCTATTTTTGTGTATGTTATTACCCTTTCCTTTTCCTTGACAATACTTGATAGTTCTTATTGCATATAGTTTTACATCAGGTTTAGAACCTTCTTATTTAGATAAAAAGGGGAAGTGTTGTGGGAATTCATTTCACCAATAGCTTTGGGGTACTGGCCTTAAGGTGTTGCTTCTTTCCTGTGGATGTGATATCTTAAAAGAAGAGGGAGAAGTCATGCACACTCACTTGGATTGTGAAGACCAGAGTCAGGCAGCATGAAGCAGTGTGTGGCCAGTTCCCATTCTCTAGATCCCGTGAGTCTGTTCTCCCCAGCACCCCTCAGTAAATTGATATGTATGTCAATATATATCCATACACACACACACACACACACACGGTTCTTGTGATAGATTTTGATGGGAATGGCATTGAATCTGTAGATTGATTTTTGGTAAGGTTGCCATTTTTACTATCTTTATCTTACTTATGCAAGAGCATGGGAGATCTTTCCATTTTCTGATCTCTTCTTCAATTTCTTTCTTTAGATGCTTAAAGTTCTTGTCATACAAGTAAAAACTTGTTTGGTTAGAGCTAACTAGAGATAATTTTTGGAGTTAATCTTGTGTCCTGCCACATTATTGAAGCTGTTTATCAGCTGTAGGAGCTCCCTGGTAGAGTTCTGGTGGTGACATGCATACTATCATATCATTTGCAAGTAGTGAAAGTTTGAGTTCTTCGTGTCTAATTTGTATCCCCTTGATCTTCTTTTGTCACCTTATTGCTCTAGCTAGAGCTTCCAGTACTCTATTGAATAGATATGGAAAGAGCCTTGTTTTGCTCCTCATTTTAATGGGATTTCTTTGAGTTTCTTTCCATTTAGAAACTTTGGAGTCTAGACCAGGGTTACTAGTAAATATCCACAAGATGAGGAAATGATGCTTTTGCACATGCACTCTGGGGTGAAAAAATATATGTGGATCCCACTATATGCTTGGGAATTTCTGGGTTTTCCCTTGCCTCATTACTGGTAATGTACATGGATGCGCCCTTCAGTAGAAGATAGGCATGGTGGCCTATCTCAGACTCTAGAGCAGTGGTTCTCAACATTCCTAATGCTATGATGCTTTAACACAATTTCTCATACTGCAGTGACCCCCCAACTACAAATTATTTTTGTTGATATTTCATAACTGTAATTTTTCTACTGTTATGAATCATAATATAAATATCTGTGTTTTCCAATGGTCTTAGGATACCCCTGTGAAATGGTCATTCTACCCCCAAAGGGATTGCAACCCAAAGATTGATAACCGCTACTCTAGAGGAAGGTAGACTTGGGTTTCATTATCAGAGAAGCCACCAGGACTTTATCAGTTAAGGAGACAGCTTAGAGTGAGGAAATTTTTGAATGAGCACAGCACTATGGTAAGGATGAGAAGTTGTTCCTGTCCCCAGATCAACTCTAGTATCAAAGGTTCTACGCATTAAGCTTTTTTAGTGGCCTATTGAGCAGCTGCTGCATGACCTTCATGGAGAAGCTGACCTATGTAACTTGGAGTGGACTGTAATAAGATTGAAGACAACATTCAGAACCTTTTCCCAGTAGCCCCAGTTGCTGTCCCCTAGATCAACCACTGGAGCCATACTTTCTGCTTCCTGGTCTTGGCAATTACTGGGTGAAATGAGGCCCTAAAATTAAAGAGCCATCCATTTTAATGCAGAGCTATTTGAAACGTCATCATTAGCTTGAGTATTCTGTTAACCTAGTGAGAGTGTCCCCAGAACTCCATTGACACTCAAGCCTCTTCATACTCAACTTTGGTTCTCCTCTTATGGAAGATGTGAAGAGCTTCTTTACCTTTTCCTACTCCTTTCCTCAGGAATTCTACTTAGTTGGAACTGAAAAGATGAAACAAGAGTAAAGAGCAGGCCAAGTTCTCCAAGAGGACCCAAATTTGGTACCCAGCACTCACATCAGACAGCTTACCTGTGACTTTAGTTCTCGGGCATCCAAAGTCCTCTTTGGCCTCCATGGGCACAGTCACTAACAATACACAAACCCACACAAAAGCAGACACATATACAGATAGTTTAAAGATAAGAAAATAATGTTGGGTATGGTATCACACACATTTACTCCAAGCACTTAGAATACAGAAGCAGCTTTGAGTTCAAGGCCAGCTTGGTCTGCAAAACAAGGTCCAAGCTAGCCATGGGTACATAACAAGACACTGCTTCAAAAATAAAATAAAATGAAATAAAATGTTCTCCATTAGCCAGTCCTCCAATACTTCTACCTGTTTAATCCTCCTGTTCTAGTTTCCCCACTATCTCTTTATGAAACTATATATTTTCCCTTCCTTGCAAGATCCCCTTATTCCCTCTGGTCCCTTTCTAGCTACAAGACTCCCATATTTATTTGGATTGTAACAGAAAGCTTAAAAACTAACATCCACACATAAGAAAAACTGTTCCAACTAGACCAGGAGCAGATTAGTACCCCCCCAAAATGAAACAAATGTGATCATGTCATTTCAGTAGCAGCTGCAAGTTGTGTCCTCAATTTTGTTCACAAATAGTATCAGTCATTTTCAAATCAAGTTTTCTTATTTGTGACTTTAGAAGAATGTCTGGCTTGACCTCACTGTCAGCAGAGTTTGTGTTGACTGCTCTCTCTGCTGCAAGTGTGCACTGCCCTGTGAATATATTGACTTCGCTGTGTCAAGCTGTGAGTTTAATAATTCAAAGGGAGTTTATTGTGCTTAACAGGTCTCATGTAGCTTGTAATCCTTGAAGATCTGATACTTCGGTGAAACCACTCACACATTTCATTATATTAGTCTAAATGTAACCAGCAGGAACCAGCAACAAGGCACTTAAAAATTACTAGGAAAAAAAATCTTCAAATAGACTGTATTTTCGCACAAATATTAACATGGATTTCTAAATAAATTAATGTAACTTCCTTTTGTAAGAAACAAATGTGAGTTTTGTTTGGGTATAACTGGCACTCACAATTATATTGCCATACCCCTTTCCCAAAACTTATGCTTATGTCCTTATGCTTAAAAATGGTTTTGATTTTACAGGAATTACTCTGTTCCTTCAATAAATAATTTATCTACTCCAGAATAAGCCTTTATCTACTCCAGAAACACATGGAGCACTGTGTGCAAAATGGCCAAGTAAAATGTATCTATTAAAAAAGGACTTGGGGCAGGAGGGGTATTGAAAAGTAACCCTAAGGTCACTGTTAATGCAAGTAGTAAGGAGAAAACCTCATTAGCAGAGATTTATTGTTTCCTGGAAACAGAGTTAATAATAAGAAGTAGTTTGTGAATGCTGCATTATCTTAAAAGTATGTCATCACACACAGCCATGCTCATTTCCTTCAAAGTTCTCATAGATGCTAGAATCTCTGTTCAGAAAACTTCCACGGTGTTCTGTTCTGATAAACCTTGTTTTGTGACTTTATACATTGATATTCTTTAGATCTCACCCGCATATTTAATTCAATTCAGATTTCTGTCCAAAACTGAACTCTACCTTTGATTTGACTAGTTTTCTCTGAAGTGTTCATTCTAAAATTTTAAGACTGAAAAGAGTAAGCTTTGCGAGGAAGAACACTTACCCTTTTTGAGGCTTTTGATGAGGGAGGTAAGTGCTAGCAGCACAACATTGCTAGTGCGTCACAACGAAGCTGGGAAGGGGCAGTGCCCTTCTGATCATAACATCTTCACAGAAGACCACACTTCCTCATTGACCATAAATATGCAGTTAGGAAGACTTCCGATTAGGTCCATGTCAGAAATATTTTCTCAAGGAATAAAGAAACTTTTGCGACTAAAGTTTTACAAAGTCCCCACTATGCAATTTCACTAGTGTCCTGGCTCTGAAATAGTTGGGAAGCCAACTCTCTGTAGCATTACTGATTAACATTCTTCCAGACGGACACACAAAGCATTTTCCCACAAGCATCAAAGCATGGTTTCTGATGTCTATAGAACAGAAACTGGTATCTAGTTGCTGTCTCATCTGAAATGCTGCAAATTTCACTGCCAAAAAATTTCTCCATTTTTCTATCCTCTCTTTCCTCCTCCCCCCTCTACCTTTCTTTTTGAACAAAGTCAAAATTCAGAAACCAAAACAATCATCAAACAGATATTTGCGAAAAGGTCAATGACCTAAAAGGCGTTTAATTCAAAATGTTGTAAGTTCAAAATAATGGGGGGAAAATGAAACACTTCAATCCCCAAAATAATGATATGATAAGGCATGCTTCAAATTATCCACATATCCCACTGGGAATCTTCTGAAGCAATGTCTCTACCTGATTTGAAGAACCAGGAGTGAGAAGGAAGTAGAGGACCTTAGAAGTGAAAGGAGTTAGGCTAAAGAAGAGGAATACCTCATTCAGATGGGAAACTGAAAGACATGTGGTATGGGAAGTCCTTCTGTCTGTGTGTTGTTGCTTTTATTGGTTAATAAAGAAACTGCTTTTGGCCAATGGTTTAGCAGAGTAAATCCAGGCTGAAAGAGATAGAGAGAGAGTAGGCAGAGTCAGGAAGAAGCCATGTAGCCCGACTGGAGACAGATGCTGGATGGAACCTTGCCATGTGATGATACACAGATTAATAGAAATGGGTTAATTTAAGACAGAAGAGTAAGCCAAAAATATGCTTAAGCTATTGGCCAAACAGTATTGCAAATAATAGTTTCTGAGTGATTGTTTCGTGGTCTGGGCAGATGGGAATGAACAATTGGCCTCCACCCAACAGAAATGATTTCATGGTGCCGACTAGAATCATGGTCACTAGAGGAGCATGAAGCAATGGACAGCAAGTACCCAAGTCCAGTTGAACAGAGCAAGCTAGTGTTTCACAGCACAGTTAGAAGACAATTATTCAAAATAACTTACCATATATGTTGTAGGGACCTAGAAGAGTTGGAAGCTTCCCAACACAAAGCAATAAAGCAATAAGTGTTTAAGGAAATAAACATACAAATTACACTAATTTGACCATCACACTGTGCAACTATGTGGAAATAACACACTGTAGCCCCCAAATATATATAATACAAACAAATTTTAACTAGAGAAGCAAAGAACTCTGGGGGTCTTGGGGGTTGAGATTAGCCTTGGAAGCCTCCTCTGGTCACCCGGTCAAAGACCTGCATTGAGAGCGACCATTTCTGTATGTCTATGCTTACGATCCAGAGCTACAGGCTAAAGAAAAGAATTCAGGCCCTACACATAAAATCATAAAATCATTCCTGATGAAATGAAAATAAAATAAAACATATTAACTATTACTTTTCATGATGACACAGGATTTTTCCCTACCAACTCCAAATTATGCCTAAATTTTATGAGATTCTTGCCCTTGAAAAACACTGTTTGCTTTGAGGCAAATTTCCATAGACATTAGTCACAACATAAAGTCATTTACAAATCACAGCTGGTATGTTGCAGGGAAGGTTGTGATTCCATAGAAAAGAGAGGTTATGCTAGTTACATTTTCTTCATCTTCAAAGATTTCACTTTTCTCCCTTCCTAATGTAACAGTTCCTTGCCTCAGGCCTTTTAAATTAATTTATATAAACTGAAGATTAGCTAGAAGAACTAGCATGACTTTGCATTTTAAGGTTTACAATAATAATACAATTGACCATTATGTAAATGTGTCAATCAAGAGAAAATCTATATAATAGCAAAAATATTATGGAGAAATTTTTTTTTACTTTTGCATTTTATTTTAAAGTCTGAAATCTTAGAAACATTCATCTTACTGCTGAATGCAAGTCATCAAATTCAAGCTAGTACACTAAGCATAATAATTTACAAAATTTACTATATATTACATTTCCAGCCACATATTGCTGCATGTATTTCATAGTTCAGGCATTGGTCATGGATAAGATATTATCTAATGTATAGTGCATAACTAATTCTTCACAATTGTCCCCAGATGTAGTGAAAGGGGGGGCAGGCCTGCTTTTCGTCCTGCCCGGCTCCCACATGG
>LOJH01065993.1:0-10399 GCA_001685095.1 Ellobius talpinus | reverse complement strand
GATCAATGGCCCCCGAAGAAGGGAAGGGCGGAGGTGCCTGAATGCAAGCTGCGACACCTGGCTTGTTATGTGGGTGCTGGGATCTGAAATCTGGTCCTCCTGATTGTCCAACAAGTGTTCTTAACTATTGACTCATCTACCCACCTTGACATTCTATACTCTGACATCCTCTGCAATGGATTCGGCTGCTCATTCTATTTGTCTCTGAGCAAAATGTCTTCAAGTTCCTCCTTGCTCAGTCAATTCTCTCGTTTCTTCAGTCTATGTCAAGAGGCAAAACAGGAGCCATTTTGCTTCTACTACTTTCCTGATGTTTTCCCTAGAGGTCTCCATTACCCCACTACAGAATACTTCATAGTTGGTCATTGTCCAAAGCTCAATGCTCATCGCCCCTCAAAAAAAAAAAAAAGAAGAAAATGGCATCCTGTTCTGAAGGCCTTATCAGGCATATTGCTGCTGTTCTTTGGCATCGGGGACACCTGGTTGCAGAAACAACTGACCCCCTTGATAGAGCCCTTGAGTCCCTGGAATACGGATGGAGCCCCTGGGTCCCTGGAATATGGATGGAGCCCTGGGTCCCTGGAATATGGATGGAGCCCCTGGGTCCCTGGAATATGGATGAAGCCCTTGGGTCTCTGGAATATGGATGAAGCCCCTGGGTCCCTGGAATATGGTTGTAAGATGAGTCTCTTTCTTAGTGATAACTGCTTTATTTATTTCCCTTCTCCTTTTTAGTCTCTGAGATGTGAGTAAATTTATCACACTGGACAACTCTTGAGGGAAGGAAGAGGCTGGTGACCCTGAAGAAGCTCAGGAAACTTACAAGGGCCATGAAAGTCAGACAGTTGCAAGAGTCACAAGCTCCACCCACAGAGTTATGACAGCAACAGCTGCTCCTTGGAGAGAAGACCCTCCCCTGGTGGAGCTGCCTGCAGGTTGGAGCTCCAGAAATGCAGCTCTCATGAATTGTCACCCACGCTGGCTTTATGTCAGGCTCTGCTCTTCCTTCGAGTAGACTCAGGAGGGTGTCACATGATTCTATTCGCTTACTATGCCCAAGAAGAAGAGCACCATTATCGGGGCTGAGGCAGGAGCCTTTGCCAACAGTTAGGCAGCTTGACAACCTAATCAATATCCCCAGCTGCCAGGCCCCACCCAGCAGCCTGCCTGTCATCAGCAGAGAAGTGAACCTGGGAGACCACATGATAAGCTGCTTCTTAGAAGGCATGAAAAGGTGTATTGGACTGCATATAAACTATGACACCATCTAGAAAGTTCCAGCAGGGTCTGAAGAAAGTTTGGCATTATTTCAGAGATGGTGTGAGGGCTCATTTAAGAACTGTCTAGGAAATTAATAAAGCACACCTCGGGTGTGTCTGCGAGGGTGTCTTACAGACATTTAATTCACAAGGGCACTGTTGGGATGAGCTGGTAGATCCTTCATAGATTCATCATTATGATAGCATTATTTTAAGATGGTAGGAGGTAGGAGGTGGGCATTGGGAAAGGACATGTCTTTGGCATCTTGCTGTATGCCACCCCCCCGTGTTTTCTGGCTCACAGTGACACAAACCACTGTGTTCTACTATATCTCTCCAACCACCATGATGCATAGACACCTTTGAGAAGATGAACCAAAATAAGCAATGCCTCCCTTTAAGCCGTCATTGGTCCCACATATGTGAAAGTAATAGAGAAAGCTAACAGAGAGGATTCTAGCATCCACCCTGGTCCTCCTGATGGATGGATTGTCTTGGATAGTTATTACCCAGCAGTCAACCTCTGATAGCAGATGAATATTGCAAAACTTAGCTATGGGACCCTAGACTCCCATGAATAACAACTAGACACTCATTTGGGGTTATTTGATTATTGAGACAGGGCAATGGAAATGGCATAGATAGACTTTAAGAGGTAAACCCCCATCTTGATTTAGTGATTAGAATATACTACATAGTCAAATGTTAATTAAATACCTCGGTCTCTATTCCCAAAACAGGAGTTTCCAGGCCAACCAGGGCTAAACAGTAGGACCCTGTCTCAAAAGGGAAAAAAAAACAAAAACAACAACAACAACAACAACAAAAACCACGTTATTTATGTCTGTGAAGGCCCCTGGCTGACTTCTGCTCTCTCTCCATTTGGCTATCTTCCTTATGCCTCTCAGTTTATGCCTCAGACTCTATGGGTGGGTGGTGTTAGTGGAATCAGTGCCTTCGAGTTCTCTAGTTCCAGCAGGTAGCTAACCTTGCCTCTTTATTTCTTAGTTAACACTGTCACTTTTTTAGTAGCTTAAAGTCACCTCATTGGGAAAAGAGAGCCCATAAGGTCACAGGATCTCTCATTGTTTTGTGGAACAGTTTCCACGCATCGAGAGGGGCCAGTCCCTCTGCTTGCCTCCACACTGTAGAACATGCAATACATAATAGATATTTCACAGAACTGGAACTGTTCGTGACAGCTCAATGGGTTTTTTTAATAACTAATCAACCATGGCAAGAAGTGGGTGGCTCTCTGTGGATTGTCTGATGATTCTTAGCGCTAGTAGCTGTGATGTGGGAGGATTCATCTGTCCCAAATTGCCACATGTCACCCACTTTTACCTCCAGTTTCTTACTGCTGGGTCCCTTTGCCAGCCTATTTATTGTACAGGCTCCCAGACACCTGAAGCTATGGCTCTTTCCTGTGCGGTGTTGCTCCTTTGTCTTAACACAGATCATATTCAAGAGTGAATGTCAAATTAAAAGGTCAAACGGCTCAGGGCTCTTAGCTGCATATAACAGAGAGTACCACCTAGATTGCCAAAAGCAAACAAGGTGCTTTATTGGCAAATTCAGTAGGAGAGTTGAAACAGGCATGTCATTAGACAAGCTTAGCTGGGTCTCGTACCCTGTCTTAGTTAATTTTTATGTCTCAGCATTAGTTTCAATCTTGAAGTTACAATGGTTTCATGTATGTAGTTGTTTTGTTGCTGCAGTACTTTAAACATTTTTACTCTTTATTTTAATGTGTGTGTGTGTGAGCGTGTGCATGCCTGTGCATCTGTGTGTGCATGTGCACATGAGTGCAAGTAGTCTCAGAGGCCAGAGGTGTTGGGTCTCCATGAAGCTGCAGTTGTAGGTGGTGAGAGCTGTCCAAAGTGGGTTCTGGGAACTAAACTAGAGTCATCTACAAGAGCAAGACAAGCCATATGCGCTTTTTACCACCAATACATCTCTACAGCTCCCCGATGGGGTACTTTTATTTGAGGCAGGGCTGCAAGTAGTTCATGCCTGAATTAGAATTTGCTTTATAGCTGAGTATGATTTTGAACTCTTAATCCTCCTGCCTCTACCGTCCAAGTTCTGGGCTTGCAGGCATGCATCATCATGGCTAGATGTTTTAAGTTTTATTTTACAGGGGTGTGGTAGCAATTATGAGTAGAAACCATGCCTCTAGTTTTTAAGTTTGTTTGAGACATGGTCTCTCTATGTAGCTCTGGCTGTCCTGGAACTCGCTCTGTCGATCAGACTGGCCTCAAACTCACAGAGATCCTGCTGCCTCTGCCTCCTGAGTGCCAGGATTAAAGTTGTGCATCACCATGCTTGGCTAGTTTTTAACTTTTATTTTTTCTTGAAATAGTGGTATGTCACATGTTGCTTTCAAGTAGCTGGGCAGCCACTCAGCCTGATCCTCTCTCTAGTGAACAACCAACACTGCAGTGCACTGTGTTGTTAAGCTGAGATGATTGGCAGGTCAAATGCATTGAATGAACTTTCAACGGCAACATTTTCAATTCAGGGTTTATCAGTACACAACCCCATTGTAAGATGAGGGACATTTGTAACAGGCTTCCTTCCTCAAGTTCAATAGGAAGTTTTCCCTTTCAACAATTCATTCAAAGCCTTAGTGTTTATCACCTCCATCCTGATTAATCTCGTGGGCCATGGATCTTTCCTTGAATTATTCATTAAGACCGAAGATAAATATTCTCTCAATTCTTCCATCTATGGCAAATAGCTGACAGACCACATGACTAGTCTAGTTCAAGGTGGTACTGGAATAAGAGAAAGGAGGATGCTAGTGGGGAAGCAGCTAACACAAGACCAGGAAGGACCATTGGTATCCATCCTATCTGGCTAATCTTATCATGCTTGGAAATGGCACACAAGTTCATACCAACCCCTACTGCAGATTGAATCAGAACAAACAGAGAGAAAATAGCTGGGTAGATGGGGTACACCAGCTAAGCTTAGGTTTGAAAGCAACAAATAAAATATTTTTCTGCTGCCATTAGCAACTTAAGTTCAGGTTGATTAAAAGTGAGGTTGGGAGTAGAGGAGTAGGGATTCTGCTTGGTGATAGATGACTTGTTTAGCAAGTACAAGGCTAGGTTTTGATCTCCAGCACAGTAAGTAAGTAAGTCAAAAGCTTTGTTACCAAGGAAAAAGTAAATCTGGCTTGTCTTTTCTAAGAATCAAAGTAATGAGTTCAACTTGATGGGACCCACACTGGAAAAAATACTGACATTTTGATGGTAATTGGGGCAATCTATTGGCTAGACAGTAGAAGAATTAGAAGTACTTTTCCTTTTCTTAGCTGAGGCAATGGCAATCAGTAATTTTGAAGGAAGTAGCAGAGGCAGCACTTAAGGGTGGTGTATGTTGGTATCTGTAGCCTGCCCACAAATAGATTGGTGGTACACACAGAGAGGTAAGGCATGCACAGATGACACTGACAATTGTTGAATCTAGACAATGTGTATGTGGGTGGTCATCAGACTATTCTCTCAATTCTTCCATAAATCAAGCATTAGTGGAAAAATCTTTAAAATCCAAAGTAAAAAGAAAAATTAACACACACACACACACACTCACACACACACACACACACCCTAATAGCAACCACCAAACTTGGCTTATTTTTCTGCTGTTCCCTTCTGGAGTCTCAGATTAGTTCCATAAATGATGGAGAGACTTAAGCTTGTTTTGGTATTGAAATAATATAAGATTTATTGCTTTTCCAACTAAATATGAAAAGCACTTAGGTACTGCCAGTTACATGTCTATATCCATGTTAATACGGTGTTGCAATTTCATTTTGTCTCTGTGTGTGCGTGCACACGTGTACCCCTGGTGTGCTCATGAGCATGCATGTGTGGACTTACTTGTGTGTTTGGATATACAAGAGCACACACGTGTCTAGACCAGAGAACAATCCCAGGTGCTATTTCTCATATGCCATTCCTATTTATTTATTTGAGATAGAATTCTCTAAGTAGGCTAGGATCACCAACCAGTGGGTCCCTGGGATTTGACTCTCTGCCTCCACAGTGCTGTGGTTATAAGCATATGCCACCACACCGAGCTGCTCTTTGTTGTTTATTTCTTATTATTTAAAAATTAAAGCATAGTTACATTGTTTGCGCCCTTCACTTTCTTCCTTCCAATCCCTCGCATATTCTGTCTCTCTCGAGTTCACGGCCTCTTTTTCTTTAGTCAGTATTGTTACATAGATACAAATGCATAAATACACAGATGCAACCTGCTGATTCCATTTAGTGTATGTATATTCCTTTGAAAATACTGTGCTAAATGAAAGAAGCAAGACCCGTGCCTCACCAAATACTTTCCCCATTATGCAGCATATGACATTACCGCTGTGCAGTGCAGAGAACAGGTGAAGAGTGAGGATTCCTAGCTGCTCAGAGTTGAGAAGGCTTTCGAGTGATTGTTAATGACGCGCCTCCCCTGAGGTTATGATTAAATGTTCTAAAACTGATCATGGTGATGGTTGTATAGCTCAGGATAATTTTAAAAGCACTGAATGGGAGTATTCAGGTAGATTCAATGATGTGTGAATCCAGCTGTTACATGCCTAAGAAAAAAGGAAATAATCTCCCTGTTCTAGCATTTTATTGCTGGGAAGAGACATCATGACCAAGGCAACTCTTACTGTTCTAGATTACTAGTGCTGGGAAGAGACAACATGATCAACGCAGCTCTTATAAAATAAAACATTTAACTGGGGGTTTGCTTACAGTTTTAGAGGTTTAGTCCATATTCATCACGGCAGGGAGTATGGCAGCACACAGGCAAATGCTGGAGCAGTAGCTGAGAGTTTTATGCTTTGATTCTTAAGCAGAAAGAAGACACTGAGCCCCGCATGGATTTTCGAAACTTCAAAGCCCAACCTCACTGACACACTTCCTCCAACAAGGCTACACCTCCTAATCCTTTCAAATAGTGCCACTCCCTGGTGACCAAGCATTCACATCTATGAGCCTGTGGGGGGAGGGGGGACTCTCATTCAAACCAGCACACTCTCCTTACTGAACCATGTGGCCTAATGGCACTACCACTGTCTTTATAGAATTAACTTTCAGAATGAAACCATGAGGACAGTTAGCTGAAATAAGATTCCTGTAGACTCTTCTCATTTAGGCAGTTGATTATTGAGTGGGTATGTATATGCACATATGTGCACATGTGTGTGCATGTGCACGTGTAATATGTGTGCCGTATAATTGTGAGTATGCTTGTCTGAGCACATGGGATTGAGCATGCAGACATCAAAGCAGGTTGTGAGGAGTCCTCCTCTATCCCTCTGTCTTATTGTTGAGACAGGGTGTCTCATTTAATCAGAAGCTAGCCATTTGTCTAGGTGGAGAGAGCAGCAAGCTCTTCGCATTCATATCTCTCCATCCTGTAAACAGAGACTATTCTTCTCTGGCCACCCAGACCCAAATAATCACACAGAAACTATATTAATTACAACCCTGTTTAACCGATGGCTCAGGCATATTTCTAGTTAGTTCTTACATCTTAAATTAACAAATTTCTATTAATTTGTGTATTACCGTTAGGCTGTGGCTTTCCTGGTGCTGGTATGTTGTTACTCCTTTGGCAGTTACATGGCCTCTGTCTGACTATGTCTTCTTTCTCCCTGCAGTTTGATTTTCCTGCCTCCCTATATTCTGCCTTGTCATAGGCCAAAGCAGCTTCTTTAATAACCAATGGTAATAAAACATATTCATAGCATAGAGGGGAATCCCATATCGCTACCCCTCAATACTAGGATACAGGCATGCATGTTCAGCTAGACCTGGCTTTTTATGTGGGTGCTGGAGAATTCAAATGCAGATCCCCATGCTTGCAGAACAGGCCTCTTACTCACTGAGCTATCTCCCCAGGCCCCCCCAAATTCTCAATGTTGACTGTCCAATATTTTTAATTGGATAGAAAAAAAAATTCTGAATACTCAGAATAATAGCATAAGAATAAATGAACACATGAAAATCCTCCCCTCCCCTTAAGTTCTCAATGTTGGCTACTCTAGGTCTTTGGAGGTTGAGCCTGTGAAATCGAGGCTATGACACAACTCTGGCCTGAGAAGACAGTGCCTACGGAACTGGCCATCAGTTCCATGCAGATTTCCCATGGGAGCCTATTTCTATTTGGTTATCAGCAACAGTTGGCTTTATTAGGAACCTGGGATCTGGTCGTTTAGAACAACTAGAACCGCAACAAGCAGGCCCAGTTCCGCAACGCTGTGCTGACTTTCACCCAGCCACTGGAGGCAGCTGTGAAGAAAGGGAGTTAACTCTAGAACCCTGCATGCTCTGTCTGTCAGCCCCCAGTCATACTCCATCACCTATGCCCTTTTAGCTCCCAGGTTGGTTTCTTTTATGATCAAGCTGTGGCATCTGGGCATTTCCTTAAGTCTGTTCCAATAAATACAGTTGCTGGTTTTTCCTGCTTTGGGTGGCTGAATGTCTTTTTCCAGGAAGTACTTACATTGTGACCCTTCTCTTTTATTGGAGTGACCCTCTCTCCAGTCCCAGTTGGGTTCTTTTTTTTCCCCCCTGGGTTTTTCTTTTCAGTTTGATTTACCTACCAGCTTCTGGAGCCTTCCCCAAACTGGATTAGCAGCTAGGTTCCGGCAGTCACCCTTTCATTACCAGAATAATTTTCTTCACATGTTGTTTTGAACTTCAGCATTTACAGGCCACTCCTGTAAAACTCAAAGGTAAAAGGTCATGTGACTTGCCCTTGCTTTTACATGTCCAGTGAACTCATGGTGAAATTCTTAAGCTTTGAAGTCATTCTCTTCATTCTTCAGAAAGACAAATAAAGGCAAGGGCTGGGGCAGGCCTCCCTTCCACCTAGGCAAAGCAAAAATCTCACGGAACAGTAAAGTATTGTCAAGATTCTGCTGTTTATCTGCGAATCAAGGCAACCATTCAGATTAATATATGTATTTTCACTTCTTTGTTATATGTTTTTGGCCTCGTGCTTTCTTGACTCAGCCAGGAGTGAAACTTTGAGAGTGAAAGCCAAGAGAACGTCTTGCTAGCACAGGCAGCTTCCTACTGCAACCCTTAACCAGAGCAGTTTCATGGTTAGTACGCCACAGGCAGAGACGCATGAACCCACTGCTCTGCAATGTGACAGGGTTCGTGTTTATTCCAGAGTGGCCTAAGGAACCTGAACAGAAGTGGTTATAGGAACTATGAACAGAATTCCCAGACACATTTAAACCATGCTGTGAAGTCAGTATATGTGACAATTGCTGCTCATCATCAATTTGACAAAATCAGTCACATGGGAGCACGTCTGTGGAACGTGTTATCTTTTTTAAACATAATTTATTTATTCTTATTTTGTGTACATTAGTGTTTTGCCTGCATGTATGTTAATGTGAGGGTGTCAGATCTAGGAGTTACAGATAGTTGTTAGCTGCTATGTGGGTGCTGGGACTTGAACCTGGGTCCTCCGGTAGAACAGTCAGGGCTCTTAATCATTGAGCCATCTCTCCAGCCCCAGAAGGTGTTATCTTGATTATTGTGATACCATGCCTTGGGTAGGGCATCCTGGACTGCGTAAGAGTGAGAAAGGGAGGCACTGAGCACTAGCATGCATGCTTTGACATTTCTCTTTGCTTGCTTCTCGACTAGGGATACAGAGTGACCAGCTGTTTCAAGTTCCTGTTGCCTTAACTTCCCCCATAATGGACCGTGCATCAAACAGTGAGCTGAAGTAAATCCATTCTCCCAAAAATTCCTTTTGCGTTTTGTTGCAGCCACAGAAAAATAAGCTAAGACACAACGGAAGGGAAGACAAGCTACTGTGAATTCTACTGATGTCTCCAAGATAGCATTGTTTCCATATTATTTATTGTATGTGTGTGGATGTTTCATCTGCATGTGTCTGCGCAACACATGTTTGTAGTGCCCATGGAGACCAGAAGAGGGCGTCAGATCCCCTGGGACTGGAGTTAGAGCCACCTGGGTGCTGAGAATTAAACCAGGGGGTGGGGGGTAGACTAGGGGTGTTCTCTGGAGAACAGAAAGTACTCTTAACAGCTGAGCCATCTCTCCAGCTCTGATGACATTGCTTAAATGTAGTTTTGTTTACACTTATGGTAAGGGAGACCCAGAGGTTCAGAATCTTTGTGTGTGTGTGTGTGTGTGTGTGTGTGTGTGTGTGTGTCTTAAGCAGTGGACAGAACGAACACAAACTTCAAGAACACTTATTTTGCCTTGTACAGGCATAAGGTGGAGGCTCTTGGCAAGTTCAGAATGCGCCAGCATGGTGCAACACCTTACAGATTACTTGCTGTTCATCTTCTGTTACCTAGGCACTGTCTAATGAAAGGCCACACTAGTTTCTAGTGGCAACTGGTTCTCTATGGACTGGACCAAACCAAGGAAGAGCAGGACAAATTGCAGAAGGTAATGGCGAGGTAAGGTAATATAGATAAACACAGTAATAGATCTCTGCAAAGTCCTGCAGAAGTCCTGGGACGAGTAATACCCACAGCGAGCCTGGGGCCTTATACCAAGGGAACAGTTCCTGCTCTAAAAGCTTTGACATTTAAAATAAGGTAGGAATAGTCCACAGTATTAGGAGACTACAGCAGAACAAAAGAGCTTCCTGGGCGGCGGGGAGAGGGTGTGTGCACAGTAACGTGTTTTGAACCTTGAACCAAAAGTAAAGACAAACCCATGAAGAGCATTTATTTTCATAGGTAGTTAATTATTTGCACCAAACCAAGGAGTCAGAATAGTCCTTGGGAGCAATTCCAAACCATTCACTCATCCAGCATCCAACCTTTTTCCAGCACGTAGTCCCTGACACCCTGGAGGCGACTGTCTTAGTCCAGTCGAGGAGAGTTAAAAATTGCTCTAGCGTTTGCACGCGGCAGGGACCAGCCTTTCACACTGTCCCACGTGGTCCCAGCAGGTGAGTGTGGGTGTGGGCGCGTGCCGCTCATGGTGTCGGCGGAGTGAGCGCGAAAGGTGTCAGAATGGTTGGGGTCACAGTGCTTGTCCAGGTGTAGCCTCGCCCTGACTCGGCAGTCTCCCGCGCCAGCACCAGAGAGAAGCCGGCATCTGAGGCCCACTCACCGGAGGCGGTGC
>LOJH01065992.1:0-10399 GCA_001685095.1 Ellobius talpinus | reverse complement strand
TTCCTGCCTGGCCAATCAGCGTTTATTTAAAACATGATTGACAGAATACAGGCAGTTCTCCTGCACCACACTGCTACTTCATAGCTATAACCTTGCTACTGTTATGAATTGCAGTATAAAGAGGTTTAGGACCCACAGGTTGAGAACCACTGCTGTAGCCTCTCTTCGCTTGTTGTTCCCTTTGCTGTGCTGAAGCCTTAACATTTATTGCAAATCGTATTTGTTAGTTTTGCTGGACTCCTTTCAACAAAGCCCTTACTTCTACTTACACAGCCGAGTATTTTCCTTATGTTTTCCTTTAGTAGTTTCAAACCTTACATAAAAGTTTTAGATTCATTCTTGTGTGTGTGTGTGTGTGTGTGTGTGTGTGTGTGCAAAGAGAGAGGGAGCAGGGGTCAGAGAGAGAGAGAGATGCTTTTTAGATTTTTACATGTAGGTATCCAGTTTTGACAGCACAGTTTTGTTGGTTTCTTGAGACAGGGTTTCTCTGTAGCTTCGGAGCCTGTCCTGGACAGGCTTTGTAGACCAGTCTGGCCTCGAGCTCACAGAGATCCACCTGTCTCTGGCTCCCAAGTACTAGGGTTAAAGGAGTGTTTAACCACTGCCTGGCTAGCACACTCTAAAGAGACTCTTTTTGGCACCTTGTCAAAAACCATGTGGCTTTTTGGCAGCATAGTTTGATTTCTGGCTCTGGATCTTCTGAAACACCAAGCTGCTCATCATTTTTGTGTAAGTGCCGTGCTGCATGCTGGTTTTGTTGCCATGGCTCTGTAATATACTTTGGAATCAGATCCTTTGATTCTGGTACTATTCCTTTTGTTCAGGATTGCTGGTCAGTGATCTTTTATGATTCCATATGAATTTCAAGATCATCCGCTCTTGTGAGAAATCAGTCATTCCTAGAGTCCAGCATTAACCCTTACAGGGGCAGTTTGTAACTCTGTGGCCAAATTACTTTCACAGGACTCTCAACGGTTTCTCATCTCAACACCAGCACAGGGATTTTGGTTGTGTGACAACACTGAGCACATAAACTCTTTCTCCTCTGGGCTCTCATGTTGCTGTTCTTCCACGGAGGATAACAGTGACACCTAATGTGGCTGGCTTGGGAGCCCAGGCAGGCCCTTCAAACATGTAGGCTCTCTTTTGGTGTTGTGGAATCCTTTCTTGTATTTTCTCTTGACTTTACCTTTTGGAATGTGTGATAATAGTTAATATTGATTGTCAACCAGATAGGATCTAGAATGACCTAGGAGACAAGCCCGTGGGCACTACCATGAGGCATTATCTAGACTGAGTTAATTGAAGTGGAAAGATCTTTTAACTGCGGACAGACAGCATCACTTCTGGGTTCCTGATGTGGACAGCATCACTTCTGGGGTCCTGATGTGGACAGCATCACTCCTGGGGTCCTGGGCTGGATACAGGAGGAAGTGAGCAAAGCATGAACATTCATCTCTTTCTCTGCTTCCTGCCAGTGCCATGTGGCCAGTGCTCTCGACTGTGCAGCTGTGCCTTCTGCACCAGCATGGACAACATCCCCTTGAACTGTATGTAGAGTAAGCCCTTTCACCTTTAAGTGGCTGCTTCTTGGGTATTTTGTCATAGAAACAAGAAAAATAAAGAATATATTGCAGTCTCTTTTTGGTATTTACAAATTTGAAAAGAGTGAAAATAAAGAAATTTAATTTTTAATACCCAGTCTGGATTAAAAACTCAGAATGGTAATTGTATTGTGTCTGCAGAATAATATATAAAGATTAAATAACACAAGTTCCCAGCCAAAAAGACTTTAAAAATCTTCCTCCATATTCCTCAAATGATGACGCATTCATCTCCTGGAAAAAGTGTCTCCAAGTTTATTTTTTGATCCAAGGTATATTTAAGGAAAAACAAACATTGTTGCCACCCAATAGAAATATATAGTGGTTCATGGGCCAGCTAGATAACTTAGAGGGTAAAACACTTGCCATGCCAGCTTATGGATGGATGACCTGACTTTCATCACTGAAACCCACAGCGAAAGGAGAGAACTGAGTCCTGAAAGTTGTCCTTTGACCTCTACTTGAGTATCATGGCATGAGTTCATTCCTGGACACACCACGAACTCTGCTGGGTCCTCATTCATCATTAGTGTCCACTGTTACACAGACACACACACACAAACACACACATATAAATAAATAAATAAAACTTTTTGATTATTTGGTTTTGGTTTTGAATACAGGGTTTCTATGCATAGCAGTCCTGGCTGTTCTGAAACTCACTTTGTAGACCAGGCTGGACTTAAACTCATAGAGATCTGCCTGTCTCTGTCTTCCAAGTGCTAGGATTAAAGGCAGGCACCACCACTGCCTGCCTATAAAAATTTTAAAAAGAACTATATAGTGGTTCAGTAGAGATATAAATCAAGTATGTCAACTCTGGCTAACATGCTTATACAATTAAAAAGGATGATAATAACATTACATTATTTTAAATGCTGAAATTGAGAACCCATTTACTAAAGAACCTCTTTTTCCTAACATCTATATATATTCCCACTGATGTGTCCTTTCTTTAGTTTTATCTATATGCTGCATATTGAGTATATTTTAAGTGAATTAAGTATAATCCACTGGTTTTTCTTTTTTGTAACAAACAAAACATTTAAAAATCAAAAATACCATATAAAATGTAAAATTTACCTTATTCTTTCTATTCAAAATATTATTTTCAAACTTCTCAAATATTATCAGAGTTTAAAGATTTTAAGTTGGTGCTGTTCCATGGCGGGAACGGCCCTGTGAAAAAGCCGGGCACAGTGAAATGTGGATGCATGTGTATGGTGTACAGGGCAGGTAACCACAGTCTACACTTTTACAAGTCATATCTCATTGAGAAGTGGGCGGTGGACAGATCTGTGAGACTTAAATGCATTCTGCTCCTTTATAGTCCCTGCATGTCAGCGGGTGCCTTTTTAAAATCGCACATCCCTGGGGTCTGTATAATGGGCTGTAGAGAAAGCATCTTTACCCAGCCTAGGAAGACGGACAGGACATAAGGAAACAAAAGCAAACTGAAAGATGCGGGGGTGTGCTCACATTTGGTGTGTCTACGCTGGGAGTGGGAGTGAGGTGTCACGGGGTGAGGGGTCCCAGGGCTCGCTCTGGAACAGTTTGCACCATTGGGATTTCTTGTGGAAGCTTTACCCTTCTGGGCTGCTTAGTCCTCAGCCAGTTCTAAGAGGGCCATGTCTTCTCAGCCCTTGATGCTGATCTTCTTGAGGGGTCTAGAACCCAAACCAGAAGGTTTTAGTGGCAACTTATGTAGTAAGCCACTTGGCTCATGTTCAGGTAAGGTATACACTTGCTTAATTTTAGAAAACATTGTGCAGAGAGAACATGAGACCATGACACAGAGAAGGTATGAGTTCCTGCAGGACATAGGAGATAGGTGATTTTATTTTCCCCTTTGCCCTTGGCTCCCAAGAGACTCAAGCCTAAATTTGCTGTGGTGTGACTGCAGACCCTTTACCTCCTGCTTGCCTTTCTCCAGGTCTTTGCTGTCCGCACTGTTCTCTGACTAGGGTTTTACTTGACTGGCATCGTTTACATTCTGGCATCTTTGGTGAAATGAAGTAGAGTGTCAGAGCCATAGCGTTTTTATCAGGTGCGTAGGAGCGGTGAGATGGCGCCAGGTGTGAGCAGCAGTCACAGGAGTGTTACTGAGGCAATGTGAGAGACAGACTTGAGAGACTGCACAGGTCGGTGGATGGGTTTGATTTCCGTGGCCCTCCCTTCCCTAATTCGCAGGTCTTTTTGGTGATTCACAGGCAGTGTTGGCCCTCCCAGCGTGCTTTGGTAGGAAGCACCAGATACCCCAGTCTCCCTGGGAGACCCCAGAGGGAACTGGTTCACTATTTCAAATTTTAAATGGTTCTCACCTATAATGTTTTCATAGTAATTTCTTCGCCCAAGGAAATGTGTTTAAGTTAAATCAAGTTTAGGTACATTTGCTTGTCACCATCGTCCCTCCAGGTCCCCAAGTGCAGAGAATCTATAAGACTGCTCTAATAGTTTAGAATCTGTCTTCTTCCTGTTAAGAAACGTGGTTCTTAATCGAGTTCTCTGTGATCTTGCCCTGTGTTTTCAAGTTATCTCAGATATGCAGCTTTTGGATCTCAGCTCCCAGTTGCCTCAAACTTCATTGTAAAATGCCGATTGCCAGCGAGTTATACTCGAGAAAATAAGAGGCTTGTCTCCGGAGGACAGCTACATATTACGGGCGCAGTATAATCCTGAGTGTTGTTTTCTTTGCTCTCAAATGGCAGGGGACAGTGAGTCAGAAGTGAGAACTCCCTTTGTTTCATGCCCTGTACATGGCAAGGGAAGAATGTCTCAGGGCAGAGAATGAAGAAAGACATAAAAGGCTCTCAGCTCAAGGAGGTCAGACCCATCAGAGGCTTAGCTTTGCCTTCAAAGATGCCTGGGACAGGTGGCAGTTCAAGACAATCCCCGCCGGGGTGTCCGCTGGAGCTGAGATAAGGGTTTGCGGCAGAAACCTGCTATCTTGTGCCTGATGGCTTTGATGTATCTCTGCGAACAAGACTTACGGAAGCAGGCGGCTGCCTTCCTGCATGGCCGGCTGCTGTTGTTCAGCCTTTTAAGGTCTTATTACAGTACTCCTTGAGGACTAATCCTCTTTAAGGTTTACATGGGATGGTTTTGTCCATTGACCCAGCCAGGGACCTTGGTGCCACCCATACAAGGCACCTCAAGCCATTTTTTTTCTCTCTTCTCTACAAGTTGTGAGCTTTGCACAGTATCTCTTGGGAGGAGAGCTAGAGGCCGGTGGCACTCCTGCTCCTGGTTCCCTGGCTCAGCTGAGTTTTCAGGGGTTGTTTGTGTCCTGTGGCTATCTGCATTAAATGTCAGTCTCATTGCTTCTCCTTGTCAGGATTTCTCACATTTGTTTCCACTCTTTTCCTTATCGACTCCACCCATTTTGAGGTGATTGAGCACTGTGGCCCGTTGCCAGCCCAGATGTACTGTTCGCCAGAAAGATTTACTAAGTACATGGCAATGTCTGCTTGTGTTGCATCTCTAGAGCACCCAATGTAATGATATTCTGTTTTAAGTGCTAAAGTGCTAAGCAGAGCAGGGTGCTCGGGTTTGAACCCTAGGCAAGTAATTGAGTGTTGAGCCATGCTTTTGTAGCCCCAGGCTTGCTGTTCTTAACACTATTAGGAAAATAAGCTATAGATTTGATTTATGACTTGTTTGACACAGGGCCAGCAATGGTAGCATCAGCAACTAAGACCAAATTGTCTCCCAGATTTCAGAAGTCAATTTAATCTTGGCATTTTGAATTTTGGATGAATTAAGTATTGTACTTATAATTTTAAAACCTTCAAATGACTCTTGAAGGTAGGCATGAAGGTACGTTACTGGAGAACTGCATGTGAGCCCATTCCATAGTGTCAGATTGGTCTTGGGGATTAGAATAGTTCTGAGAATGCTGGTGGGACTGGAGGATCTTAATCTCTCAGTCAGTGAATAAGGGTGACTTTTGTTATTAGTGACCAAAGACTAACTGACCTCTGACTGTGTTTACTCAGTGTGCTGGTATGAATGAGATGTTTCCCAGGAGGCTTGTATTTGAATACTTGGCCTAATTTGGGGGGGGAGATTAGGAGGTGTGATCTTGCTGGACAAAGTATGCGCCTGAGGGTGGGCTTAGAGGTTTCAAGACTCACACCATTCCTAGTGTGCATTCTGCCTCCTGCTTGTGCTTTAACTTGTGAGCTGTGAGCTGCTGCTGCAGCCTCATGCTGCATATGGAGTGTGGCTTCCACTCCACCATGGAGGACTCTAACTCCCCAGTACACTTTTTCTCCCATAAGTTGCCTTGGTGGCAACGTTTTATCACAGTACAGAAAAACGACTAATACACTCACTAGGGGACTATTGGATCTAGACCGAATACTGGGACTGGTCATCAAGGCCCACATTAAGTGTTGTCCTTATGTTAATTATGTAAGCAAAACTCTTTCCTAATTTAAAATAATTTTTGAATAATGAGACAGTCTCACTTCGTGCTGTCAATCCAGTGAAGGAAAAGATGCTGCCCTATGGTTCACCTGCTGTCTAGAGATGAGCTCATGTTTTGTTGGCATGTGCATTGATTGAAAATTACTCAATCAAAATAAAATCCCCCCTTGATGATTTTTCTGGGGGAATGACAGCCCCCTCCTTCATGACAGTGTTTGATGGAAGGTAATAGGCAGCCAGAGAGCTTGGGGTATCACATAGCAGAGTGATGTTTTGGTGGGCTTTGAGAGCCTTCCTTTGAGGTTGACACACTAATGATACCAAGTCAACCTTGGGTTCCTATGTAATCGTGTAGAATTCTGGACTCTTGCATCAGAATTTGTGGGCACTGGATCCAGGATGCTGGGTTGTTCTTAGCAAACTTTGTGGAGTAGAATGTGAGACCTATTGTTTTTTAAAGTGGAGAGGCCAGCCCCATAGCCCCATGTGTAAAGGCGGTCGCTGCACAGATGTGGTGAACTGTTTGATCCCTGAAACCTATGTTAAAGTGTACGGAGAGTACCGACTTAAGAAAGCTGTGTTTGACCTCCACATGCAAGCCTACACTCACATATTCACATCATACACACATACACGCAGACTTGAAATACTATTTATTGTCAACTGTGCTTACTTCTTTACTAGATAAAGAGATTTAATAACTAACCTTAGATACTGTGAAGAATTATATCTCAAGTTAAATTGAAGTACCAATGGGCAGTAGGATGATTTGTATAATTATGTCTTGAAAGTAAGCTGCTTAAATACAGTACCCTCAGAAAAGAGAACATGGCTGAGCCACAGATAGTGCCAGTCTGTCCACCCCCACACACCCAATTTGTTTTTTCCTATTTTGAGGCACAGTCTTATAGATAACCCTGTCTTGCCTGACATCTTTGTACACATTAGGCTGGCCTCCATCTTTCAGTGCTCTCCTGCTTGTGCCTGGCTTACTCTGTTGGGGGATCACACTGTGAACCCTGAGTTAGCATTAATTAAATAAAATTACCCTTGGGTCAGGAGGCTGAGTTAGCAACTAGTTGACATAAAGTAGTCATAGAGCATCAGAGGGCATCTGGAAGAGATAGAGGGAAGCACCAGAAGTAGGGATGGATTTTGAGTGGTGGGGCTTTTGTTTGTTTTGGGGGAGTGGAATGGTGGGCTTTTGGGGATATGCCAGCAAGGAGGGAAGGTTAACTAGTTGCTACTCACCCTCTCTGAACTAGCAGGTTTTCACCCCAGCTTTTGAATCACGAGTTTTATTCATAAATAGAACTGATAAAGATTTAGTTAAAACTACCTTTAGTGGCAGTGGCAGAGCCAGTGCTGGCAGGAACAGAATTCACGCCAGTCTGGCCAGAGAAGCAGGCTGGTAACTGTGGCGTTGCAATTGCTGACTGAAAAAGCAGTAGATCAAGGTGCAGCCACTGTACTGAAGTTAAAAGAACATTGCTCTTCTCTTCTTATGCATACACATCTGTAGTGAAGCTTAATGTATAAATTGGTATAACAAGCAAGCAACAACACTAAGTTTTGCTGTGGAATAGTTGTAATAGTGTGTTTAATTACTGCCTCTTAGATAACTTATTTTCTATATTTTCATCCTTTAACCAAAGGCGGTACTTTATGGCTTCTCCTGGCATATCTGAATCCCCTGCATCATTCATCTTCTGCTTTGGTACATATTCAGTAAAATCTTAGTTGCTTGAAGACAGGCATGGCAATGTCCTCGTGATTTGACTGGTAAAACGAGAGGTCTCCTGTTAGAGGGTTTTGGTAGTGTATATAGCATGGATACATTGAACAAGGGATGACCCACATCTCAGGCTCTACAGGATTTCATCATGCCGCTTAGAATCTAGTAAAAATTGAAATCGATGAGTTGCTTATTTCTGGAACTTTTCACTTAATGCTTTGCATATTAAGTGACTGTGTAATTGAAATATCAGAATGTGAAGCTCTGCATGGGGGCAAGTACATATGTACATATTTTGACATGTACTGACAGCTAAACCACAGACCTTATTAAGTGCAATAAAGTCATCACTTATTAGAATGACTACCAAATTTGTTATTTTCTGCTAAGATTTCTTTTATGTGTCTTAAAGGAAGGTTTTGATGCTGTTACATCCAGCACACAGGAATATCAACTGAGCCTGACTCTCTAGAAAGGTAAAATTAGACATCATAGATTTAGATGCCTTGATTTGGCCAATGGTTCCAGTGAAGAAAGGGTTATTAGTATAAGAAACCATTATTCACACTTCAGACATACACACTCAATGTATATACCTGTAGTCAGCTGCTTAGTATGCTTTCTGATAGTTTGTTTGCCTTGTGATGCCCACAACGAGGCTGTAAGGCTATGACGTACAATCAAAACTTTGAAACTGTACATGCTTGTATTTAACATCTAAATTTATCCCTTTGTTCATTTTGTTTATAAAATCTAATAGATGCTCTGTGTCCAAGTCAAAGCATTGTACGTTAGTCATATTTCTGCAGGTTCTCAGAAAATTTCATCGTTATATGAATTGTGATTTATCATTTGGTGTATTGGAAATTAGTAAGCTTGGGTTTCCCCTGTCAGTAGCTGATTATTTTATAAATATACTTGTTTGTTTTATGCTTCTTCTAAGATAGAAAAGGTGGGTATAGATTACTGGTAACTTGAAGAACATCAAGTACAATTTTAGGATTGGTGGAAAAACCTAGTGTCAGCACTGACTGGCTAACTTATTTATCTAAGTTACTGAACAGCTTGTTTCCATGAGCTGCCATCGCCAAGAGCTTTTCAGGCTTGCTGCGATGGTAGCTCAGGCCTGGGCAGCACGCTGGTCCCTTGGTCCTGAAAAATGTTGTCAGTGTGGGAGTACTGGCGGTTGAGGTAGTCGAGGTTCAGTGCCGTCAAGTTTCCTGCCCTGGTCGTGTCACTTTTGGCTGTCCTCTGGTTCTTCGCACAGACTTTATGGTTCTTTATTGAAATAAAAATAGAAATCTGACTTTATGTAAACAAGAGGTAGTAATTTTATATAATAAAACAATCAAAGAAACCAAGACCTTTTCCATAAAAAATTAAATTAAAAGAGGTTACTAAAATATGATTTTCTTACCTGACTTGTTTTTATCTAATAGCATTTTTCATTTCAATATTTCAGTGTGGTCACTAATTCATTTGTATTCATGTCACAAACATTGAGAGATAAGTTTCTATGCTAAAGATACAGGTGCTGGGGCCTGGAGAGATGGCTCAGAGGTTAAGAGCACTGACTGCTTTTTCGGAGGTCCTGAGTTCAAATCCCAGCAACCACATGGTGGCTCACAGCCATCTGTAATGAGATCTGGTGCCCTCTTCTGGCCTGCAGGCATACATGGGGGCTGAATACTGTGTATATAATAAATAAATAAATCTTAAAAAAAAGATACAGGTGCTGATGTAGCAGAAGGATGAGTCAAACCTAGGGGAAAGGTCTGTCTATACGGCCAGTCTCAGAAACCTTCCATTGGATGCCTCTGCTTGGGCCTTTTTAATGTTCAGATCTGGACTTTGGTCATTTCAGACATTAAAATTCAGCTAATTCCAGTTGCTTTACTGTGGGAATGTCTCCAGTGAACAAAGAAATACCCTGATTTTCTTTCTGGATTATGATCTTATTATAAAGAAGATCATTGAAAAAGGGAGTAGCTAGTGTTTAGCGTATGTGTCTGGCTTTTCCAGGGTAGTGCCAAGTGCCCTGTGCATAATTATTATAATCTCCTAGATGTGAGGACCCTGTTGATAGAGAAGTAGGAAGTGGGTACGTGAAGTCTGCACTTCTTGGGCAAGCAAACAGACAAAGTGAATGCTCTCACTCTGCAACCTGTCCCGCTCTTCCTGGTCTTGAGGGCACACCAAACAGAATTAAAACCAGTTCCAAGCCCATGGCTGAAGAGCTAGGAAGACTTGGAAACAGAGGGAGAGGCGCGGTATCAGCGACATGCTGGGGAGGGGTCGTTGATTAGGATTTGCTGGCTAGAATAATGTGTCACATGTGTATGAAGAAAGAGTGTGGAGTGCCCTCAGGTTGTCATTTGTGATTTAAAGATATGTTTTTGTTCCCTTTGAAATTTGACTATAGCAAATATTTTTTTCTGACACTGGCATCATTCACTTCCCTAGAGAACTTGTTAGAAATGCACATTTTAGGAGCTCAGGCTGCGTCGAAACCTGTGTGGACACGGTTTTTAGGTGAGAATAAAGTGAAAAACCCATTAAGCTACTTTTCTGTATCCCTGTTTGCATCTATCATTGGCATTAAAATACTACAGGGGGTCAAGAGCTGTCGGAG